>JAWNNQ010001219.1:0-107500 GCA_035044765.1 Leucophenga montana
TAAAAATGTTTGTTATTATTTGCTATTCCCGAAATATAAATAGTACCCTTCGTTTATGTATATTAATCCAGTATTTATATTCTTAAGTTTTTTTTTTAGCTAAAAACGAAGTATTTTTTTTTTTCAAAACCAAGTAGCAGAGAGGTTCATTGAAAACTGACGAATTATTTGACTAAAATATGCGCTGTTTACAGAACAATAATTAGAAAAAATAAGGCTTCCAACATATAAAATGATGAAATATTGTAAAATTCGTTTTCTGTTAGAAATGCGAAAGTAATAGAAAGTAGTTCCGAAATATTTTTTAATTTTTTTTTTTTTTTTTTTTTGGTTAATAGAAGAGTCTAAATGAATATTTGAAACTTTTATTATCGATTTTGATCGATTTTGAACTTTTATGCAGCTTATCTGTAGAAATTTCTACTTGGTTGATATGTGTAATCGTTTTGTATAAAGCAGAAATTTATGTTTTAGAATTTTAGGCTCAAAAAAAGAATGAATTAAAGATATTTAATATCATATATACAAAGGAAGGGTAAAGAAAGTACCGAATCTGCAATTTAAAATGCCCGCCTTAAATATATATTTTATTTTTTTTTAGTTGGCAGCAACGCTAATATCTTCAACAATGGCAACCAATTTGTTTACAATAGCTGCTTTAGTTAGTACATTTCACTAGTCCGTCACTATTTTTACAGTGATCATAACTATTGTACAAAGAATTTGACTTGAATTTTGTGTTGCGAACGCAATTTCGTGTGCCGACTAGCTAAGTTGTTAGAATGGTGTTATGGTGAATCAGTTTTATGAAAAGCACGAAGATACGAGTAGAACAAAGTGTTCAAGGAGAGCCTAGAGATTGCCCCAATCTGGACGACCTTCGACCTTTTCAACATATGAAAACATCGACAAAGTCAAGGAAATTATGCTCCATAATGGCTATTTCAACTTAAGAGAAATTCCAGCTTAAGAGAGATTGCGTTCGTTCGATTTTGGTCGACGATGTCGGCTCGTTCCAAAAAAACTGAATATTCTACAAAAGCAGTACCATGAACAGGTATCTTTAAACATGCATGAAATGCATCGTAACTGGTGACGAGACACGTGTCTATGAATTTGAAATGCAAACAAGTCTACAGAATGAAAGAAAGAAGATCTTAAACGGAAAAAGACTGGCAAATGTGTGTTGTATCAACCTGGACCTTTTTTAAAGGCGAATAAAATAAATTTTTGTTGTTTAAATGAAAACTGTATGTTTCACCCAACAAGTCCCAATACTTTTTTGACTTAATGTAAGCATTAAATTGTCTATACTGCCCTTGCAATATTGCATGTACACATTAAAATACTTTGCTGTTTCTTTATATTATTATTGCTAGTTACTCCAGCGGTCGACACAATCGATCGATTTTTAGAAATAAAAGAAAGTCGTTTTAATAACAAATATTATTGAACTACTTTTTTTGATTTTCGAATGATAAGATTAAGCCGATACTACTGAAGTAAAATGCAAAGTGATCGGATCGGAGCATTTGACACGGAATCAGGCAAAGGCGGAATTAAGAGACAAAATTGACAAAACAAAAGCATAACGGAGCGCGTCATTTGTTTCCTTGTTGGTTGCTGTTTTTTTAATTTTAGCTCCCTTATTCGTTTTTTAACTGCCCTGTTACTTATACAATGGCGCTATAACAAAAGTGTGCACGCGAAGAAGAAAAAAGTGTGATAGTGTGAGTGTGAATTTCTGAAAGTGAATCTCTTTAGCACTGTGTTAGTGTCGTTTTCTTATCACCCTTCACGCGGTGTGTGTAACCGAATTCAATTTTAGCTTTCGAATGGTGCCTCTTTTATCAAAGTTGGTCTAATAGTACAGCAGTAAAATGATCACCAATCACAATCTTTTTCGTTGAACCCTTGTAAAGCTCTCATTGAAATTTTGCGATCCCAAATAGGAGCATTATGAACAAATCACTTGTTGCAACAATGTAGAATTATTGTTCTTAATATTTTATAATTCTTTTAGGGTTTTGACGTCAAGGTAAACATAAATCACTAAATATATTTCTTATTGCTGTGTGATTAAGCAAAGCAAAATTGAAGTTGGCCAATTTAAAACTGTTCCTGTGTAATGCGGGAATGTCGCCTGAAAGAATTGATTAATTGACACCTATCTTATTATACATAACATAGTCCTTTGACAACTTGGGACATATTCTCGATCCAATGTACAAAAAGTGTCAAATTAAGAGCTTCTTGCCTAAATGCAGCACCTCTCGTACATTATTGAATACCATCTTAATACTTCAACAATCATTTCGTTGCTTTATACCCTGTACGTCAAAGGTAAAAGCGTATATTAAGTTTGTGCAAATGTATGCAGCAGGCAGAAGGAGGCGTGTCAGATTCTATATAGTGTGTATATTCTTGATCAACATCGGAAGATGTTTCGGTATAGACATGCCCGCCTGTTTGAACGTCCGTCCGTCCTTCCGTCTATCTGTCCGCATGTCACCAGGCTGTATCTCATGAACCGTGATAGTTAGACAGTTGAAATTTTCACAGATGATGTATTTCTGTTGCTGCTATAACAACAAATACTAAAAAAAAAGAATAAAAAATATTTAAGATGGCTCTAATACAACAAACGTGATCTGTTAGCGGATATTTCGCTCTTTCTCTCTCGCACATAGGACTCAGAGTCTGTATGTGCGAGAGTGATAAATGCAATGCTGCATATTTATAGGAGCCTTCTGTATTTTGAGTCTACTTTTAGGCTTGAAGTAATATCAAATATTATTCGACGCTTAAACCCATGTTTATTGCATACAAGCACCTTTCTTATGCTATACTAAAACCTATCTGAGTCAAATGATGAAAAATGAAACGCTGAATTTGAGAAATACGGAAAAAGTTAAAATAATAAACCGGCCAAGTGCGAGTCGGACTCGCGCACGAAGGGTTCCGTACTATTATCTATAAAAAAAATCATGTCTGTTGTATGGGAGCCCCACTGAAATATTTATTTTTATAGATAATGGTACGAGAACCCTTCGATATTTTAACTTTTTCTGCATTTCTCCGCATTGAGGGTAAGTAATATGTTTGTACAAATCACAAATTCAATGTCAAGATTACTTGGACAGAATTAAAGTTTTGAAACCATTTGAAGTAAATATATAAATACGTACAAGATAAGTTCAAAAGTAATCAAGACTTTTGGTATAGATCATTTTCTGACAGCGCCACCTATATGTTACTTAGTGCGTTCAAAAGGTACAAGCATGCTTGTTTTCCAGTCAAATAGTTTATGACATTCGGTGTTCATGAGATGAAACGCATCGAAACAAACCGTCCACATACTCGTACATTTCGGTAGCCCAAAATGCAATAAATTGATGTTTTGATAATGATCAATTCCATTTTTGTGAAGATTTTGGCTGATCTGTGGTGAATTCATGCACAGTTTTGATGGAATCTGCGGTGATCACGGATTTCGGTTGGAGAACATATTGTTCATTATTTGTGGCCACACAAAACCGCCTAGACCACTTATGAACTCTGACACGGAATAAAGAATCATCACCATAAGCTTGCTTCATAAACTGAAACGTTGTGGTGAAAGTTTTACGAAATTTAAAACAAAACAAAATGTCATCAAATTTTTGACTGGAAGTTGGTAAAGCATGTACATTTGCAACGCACTAACTTACATAAAGGCGGCACTATGAAAAATTGAAATATGTATTCCAAAAGTTCTGTTTCCTTTGGAACGCACCTTGTACAAGTATCAACGAGATGGTTATACATATACTGATTTACAGAGCGTATAAAGCATTTACTAAAGACACATATTGGAATATATGAACATATATACTTGTAGGTACATATTGTAAATACTTACAAGTACAATGGCCTTTCCGAAACGACTGCGGACATAAATTGGCCTTGTTGTTGCGTTGTTGATGTGAACATGACATGACAAACACATCTGAGCTACAGCTGCGTTCGTTGCCAATGATTAAGCGAATGTTGAAGTACAATGATTATGATTCGATGGTGGACTTCTTGGTTCAATGAATAACAAACATACAAGATGTGATATAAAAGTACATGGCGAACAAACATTATTGTTTGTGTATCATCCAAGCTCAATATGATGCATTTTTTGCAGACTGCGAAACAACGGCTGCACTCTGAGACTTTCACAATCACATTGGAATCAATCATCTTTGGAATTTTTACAGCTACTTTGAAGATTGAGACCATGATATAGTGCTCTGGGTGAAACACATAGATATGCAGAGCTAACTTACTAACAGTGTCTCAAAATCAACATATGAAAGGGCTCAGCCTCAACATACTCGGGACCAGTCAGTTCTTAACTGACTTAATACTGATGGAAGGTGCTGACCAATTCTGCTATCTTGGCTGCGTATTCACAACACGATGCGAAGGCTCCGAGAATGTTTTTAACAAAATCAAAAGAGCGCAGGCATCCTGATCACAATTTAGCTAGTTTTGGAACTTATTTCGATTTAAAGTAGTTTTATTGTGCTCTGTCGATAATTGGTAGATAAGCTTAATCAATATGCATGGCTCTACGCATTGAACGTCTGATACCAATAATGGAAAATATCATTATTTTAATTTTTAAAAAATCCTTCCCCAGGAAGTTCATTATGTAGAGTGTTTTAGACGTGTGGTTTTTAATCTGGCAACATTGTTTTCGGCAGCTGTTTTTTTTTGGCAGCTGTCACTTGGTTTATGTTCAGTTTGGTTTGCCATTTCATAATGAATAGACTTACTCCGGAACAACGTTTGCAAATCGTGCAAATTTATTACCAAACGGAGATGGCCACCGATCCCGATTTTCACAAGAAAATTTTGTTCAGCGATGAAGCTCACTTTTTGTTGGATGGGTACGTTAATAAACAAAATTGTCGCATTTGGAGGAATGATAACGCCGTTACATCCTCAAAAAGTCACTGTTTGGTGTGCTCTATGGGCAGAGGGAATCACTGGTCCATATTACTTCAAAAATGAAGCCGGCCATAATGTTACAGTCAATGGGGAACGCTATAGAGCCATGATTAATGACTTTTTCGTGCCTGAATTGGAAAATGTTGATGTGGACGATCTTTGGTTCCAACAAGACGGCGCTACATGCCATACAGCCAACGAAACAATCAATTTATTGAAGGAAACTTTTGGTGAGCATGGCCTCCAAGATCGTGCGATTTAACACCGCTGGACTATTTTTTGTAAGGTTATGTGAATTCGCTTGTCTACGCAGATATGCCCGAGACGATTGACGCCTTGGAAGAGAATATTCGCCACGTTATTGCTGACATACGGCCCCAATTGCTGCAAAAAGTGGTCGAAAATTGGGCCTCTCGGCTGGAATTTATTCGCAGAAGAAGGCGTGGTATAATTTATAAAGTATATACATATTCTTGATCAGCATTGGAAGTCGAGTCGATATGGACATGTACGTCTGTCCGTCCGTCCGTCTGTCTATATTTGTAAAGCCAAAGTATAAAAACGTGCGTATTAAGTTTGTTTGGGTGCTACGCCTGAAAGTATTTGAGACACGCCCCTTCATATTTATGTGAAGCGTTCGTCCATAAAACCACCATGCAAAACTTCATGTCGATATTGACTGCAATAGTTTTTTATACAAAAAGTAAACTGAGCGGCTGGTTTGTACATGCGCTACCCCAAAAAGCGGGGGAATCACACAATTTGATAAGAAGCCGCCATATAAATTTCAAAGTTGATATTGGTATTTATGATATAGGTATGTGTGGATTCTAACCCAAAACTTGGGGGTGATCACATCAATTGATATATTTATGAAGCGTCTGTCCATAAAAGAGTCATTAATCGGGTGTGACATATAAGAATGAAATTCAGAGTTTTTAAAGCAAAAAGGGAACTGTGCCGATTATATATATGAGAAGCGTCTATACCTAAGAAGCCATTATACAAATTTTTCAGATGTTATTGACTGCAATGAAAAAGTGTCCATAAAACATAATGAAAAGTAGGCCGGTAGTTTGTATTTGGGCTAGCCAAAAAAATTTTGCCTGGCATGTCAACAAGGATGCTCAATTTAACTGCAATTATAATAAATTTGGATATATTATATCATCTCTCAAAAATTTAATGCCCAAAAAAATGCACAATAACATCCAGACAATCAGGGAGACAGATAGACGGACAATCGGATGTAGCTAGATCGACCCTTCCCGTCAAGCGGATCAATAATATATATACTTTATGCAAGGGCGGATGCTGAACGCTCTCTTTGGGGGGGGGGGGTAGTTTTTGGCTGTGTACTCTCCTAAAAAATGATTTTGATTTTTGTGATTTTTTGTATCCAACCTTTTACTAACTTCAACTAACAACAGGCGCATGTTGGAAACATTTGATAGCCGCACGTATATATAACTCATTAGCTGCCAAGTTTCATTATATTTTGTATTGACATTAATGTCATGAACAGACAGAAATACATATACATATATACAAATTTACCGAGGCTGTCTGAGCGAATAAGCGAACAATCTGGCAGAGGAAACGGAAACGCCAGTGCACACAAACAGACACACATAAACACACACACGTGCACGAAAGTTTATTGAAGAGCATACACACATGCTCATGTGTCACAGCTGATTACACGAACGCTGCCAGTTACGCATCAAGTTCGATCGCTAGTCCTTTGAGCTGTTTTCTGTATACGTCCTTGTCATGCATGTATGCTCTACGCTGCCTGGCCAATTATGTGCATTTTGAGTGGCAGCAAAAGTAAAAGCAACGGCAGCCGTTGCCAATGTTTCTACACCACATTTTCAACTAGCGAACATTTTTTCATTTTTCGTAAAGAAAAAATAGGAAAACTATTATTTTTTTCGTATATGAAGTATATATATTATTGATTATTGATCGTATTTCAAAATCTAAAAGTGGTGGCTATCCCAAAAGTTAGGCGGGACACGGCCATTAGTATATGTGAAGCAGTTGTTTATAAGAAGCCACCATAACGAGTTTCAAACTGATATTGACTTAAATGAAAAAAAATGTTTCATAAAAAAAAAAACACATAAGAGCGCGGTGGGTGTAAAAGTGGGCGCCACACACTCATTAGTATATTTATGTACAGCGATATGTGTTCCATAAGAAGCCACCATATAAAATTTCAAGCTGATATTGAGCTAAATAAAGAAGTTTTTCATACAAAAAGTCAAAAGTTGGAGGGTGGTGAGGTTGGTCTACAACAAAAGGCTGGCGGATCATACCCATTGTTAAGCCACCATTTCCATTTTTAAGTTGATATTGACAGCAATGAAAAAGTTTTTCATACAAAAAGTCAAAACGTGGCGGGTGGTTTGTATCGGAGCTACCTTAAAAAGTTGGCATGTTAATATGGATACTACTATTTGACTGCAATAAAAATAACTTTGTGTGCTCGGTTACAGCTGGATATCTTAAAAATTGATCCATAAAAAATGCGCAACAACTACCAGACGGACATGGCTATATCGACTCGTCTCGTCGAGCTGACAAAGAATATACTTTATGGGGTCTTTGATGTCTTCTTTAATGCTTTACAAACTTTCAGATAAACTGATAATACCATTTCACACTATGTATGAATGGAAACAGAAACTATAGACAAACGGACGAATATGTATCATTGCATGGATCAAAAATATATGGGGTCTATGATGTCTCCTTTTATGCGTTACAAACTTATGTTTGGGTGCTATACTCGTAATTGGATTATATATATATATATATATATATATATATATATATATATATATATATATATATATATATATATATATATATATATATATATATATATATATATATATATATATATATATATATATATATATATATATATATATATATATATATATATATATATATATATATATATATATATATATATATTTTGGCCATATATATTGGGACATGTATTTTCAAACTAAATGGTACAAATTCAATCAATTTTCATTCAAATGAGCGGTTTCATTCATTTCTATTGATGAAAATACTAACTCTAAGCACTACGTTGAAAGTATCCGATTTACTTAAACGACCGTTTGAACATAGCTTAACTTATGTGGTTAAGTACATATGTACAGAAAGTTTACCACCAATATGTGTAAAAATATAGTTTAATATAAGCCCAAAAAGATATTGATTTAGTCCCGGAGAAAAATTACCGATTACCAAACTCATTTTGTTCATATTATATAGCATTTTATTGTTTATTTTGGAGATATTGATCATGTTAGCAGAAACCAGAAACCACAATCTAAAATGCGTTTCATGACATACCTTTTCAATTGTCAAATATAAGTGCAAATCAAATACAGTTTACAGTCAAAATATTTACACATTACGATTGTGTAAAAAAAAGGGATGTGAAATATATATACACCGATATAAATCGATATATTGAAGGCAATATGTCGAAGAGGCTCGATTATATCGATATGAATTTTTATTTGTTCCTTTGGCAATATATCGATTCATCTGGGTATTGAGGGCATACAGATACATTGATATAGCATTTTAATATTTTTTTTTTCGATATAAATATATCACAGGACATAGGTAAGCTGATAATCTTAATTGCAATGTTTAGTGTACAATATTGGCGACTGGGCGTTGCGATTGAAAGTGATTTTTAACTGTTAAATTGTAAGGACCTCATACAGCTGTATAAAAGAAAACTGGCAAAAATCGTCAAGTGTTCATTTTATTTGCAACTTCTGGAAAACTTGCAACTTTGAAGCATGTCACTGCTTTTGTCTCTTTATACACCTACTTCCTACATTCCTAGTACAACTTTGAAATGCATTCAACTTATCAAAATTGGAACAAATTTTCTTGCTTTCTCCCTTAATATGCGTATAGAAGACTGTGTATTTTGCCTGTGATTTGTTTAACTTTTGCTTCTTCATTCCGACAGCTGCTGTTTCATCGTCGTCGTGCTCGGCACATCTTTAAACAAATTAGCAAATATTTTGCAAATATTTGCCAATGAAAACCGCATGAGCAAATGTCAAAATGAGTGCTGTGCTTTTGGGTTTGCCTCAATGCCAAATTCAATGTCCTTTCTTTCTACCCCGGCAACAAATTCCAAATGCTGTCTCAAAGAAGCTGTCGAAACCAAAGCTGTAGCATAAGCTGAGGCATTAAAATTGGCTCTGGGACTACAAGCAGACACAACTCAAACCTTTCAAGACAAAGATATGGAGAGAAGAGAAAGATGTACACAGGCAAGATGTCGCTGGCATAAGAAATCGTTAAGAATGTGTAAATATTGAGTTGCTCAAAAAGAGGAGCATGTGACTATGAGTGGCACGCTGTTGTTTTTATAGGTACCATTTTATTGATGCATATACTGTATATGTATGTGTATGTACGATATGTATGTTTGTTAAAATTTTTATTATTTGTTAACTGTTACCAATAAAAAAAAAAAAACCACAAGCATTATAGCGTAGCTAGAGATTCTATAAAACCAATCGGATTTTGCAATCATACATATAAATATACGTTGGTGGCAAGTTTCAAGTCTTAAACTCAAGTAAAAGAAAAGAGGTTTGAGCGTATACACTTGAACGATTTCAAATTTTACTTGACTTTACTAAAACTCTGAAAAGCAACATTTTAAGAAGACAATTTAAAGGCGTTGAATAAATGTTCCTTTATGTTGGATGCCTGAACATAAACCTTATCTGCGAATCTGCGATTTTATAATTGTCTCCAAGGTGTGCTGACGTACAATTTTTACTTTACATCAATAAGATGTTAGTAACGATGCTCGCCCTGGACGCACCAACACATTCAAAAACGGATGTAGCAGTGAATAAAATTGTTATAGAAAATCGTCAAAACACTATTAGAGAAGTTGCTGAGGATATTGGCATATCGGTTGTGTTATGCCATATTTTTTTTCCGTGGATGTTTTATGCAGAGAGCGAAACTCGTTTTGAAATATCCCCAAGAGCGGTTGAATGACGCCAATGACGATCCAGATTTGCTCGAAAGTGGTGACAAAACATGAGTATATGGCTATGAGGTCGAAACCAAAGACCAATCCTGCGCATTGAAGCGGCCAGAAGTGCCAATACCGACAAAAAGCACGCCAAGTTCCGTCAAATGTAAAGGTTTTGCTCACTGTTTTCTTCGATTACAAACATTTTTTTTTTTTTTTTATAGCGGCCAATATCACCTTTAAAACTGACATGGTAGGTTCTTATGAAAACGCTCTTCACATATGTATATCAAAGTGTGTAATCCTTCTGTTTTTCAGAGTAACCCCCATACAAACCACTCACCCAAAGGCAAAACTTTTGAAACCGAAAAATTTGATTGGAATCGAAATAAACGAGCACTAACCCAGTTCAATTCCGAAAAACTTGCACTTTATCGAAATGCAGAACAACCCTGATTGACAAGCCATCAATGTTTGGGGTAGCTTCATACAAACCGACCGTCCATTGCCTTTAATGATCTTTTTGTCCGTTTCCGCTTGTGGGTTAACTTGAATACCGAGCACTTAGGACAATACAAATTAAACTGATGTGTCATTCTATTATTGCATTTGCATGTCTACTCATTTTTGGGCCATTTGGCTTGGAATCATATCGAGATAGATAGATAAACAGAATTGTGAGTACACATTTGAAGTGACAATCTTAAATAACAAATAGTTTTTCAAACAACAACTGTCAGAATTCTATACAGGCTACGATTTGTAATGAGTATTATATAATTAGACCAAGAATCGCATTGATGTCTTTAAAAGAAGATGAGCTAATTGACTCGTCTGATCGAAATTTTGTATGCGAATTGTATATGATTGAGCCCATTAGAGTCTACTTCGGAGTGTTATAAACTGATAATATGATACATTTTTCACACTTGTGTGAAGGGTATGAAAGAAGCAGAAACAGCTTTAACACGTACCGGAATCTAAGTTGTATCCTTGCCACTATTTCGTTTGATCAAGGCAACTGTAATAGATGTGAGTAAGAAGGCATCGTGTGTGCGAGTGCTTGTGTATCTACATATATTTAGGCCGCCTGCACAAGTATTTACACATATTTCGTTGGCAAAGACATACCTTGCGAGTGTTTGAGGCTGTTGATTCTATTTTACGTACTAATACCTTTGCCTTTATTAATCCGCAAACATGCTGGTCCAGACAATCTGACCGAGCCTGAAATTTGGCCGGATAAAAATAATACGACTAAAAGAAATTCTTTGCCCTAAACTAACTTGTACATGTTTATTCATGTTTTCGTACGTGCCCATATGGAGCAAGAGATGTTCACACATACCTACATACTATATACCAAGAATATATGAACATACGCATGTTCCCTTTCATCTGCACAATTGATGAGTACTTTTGTTCGAATAACTTTATACAGAAGCAGAATATTCTCAAATTGAGTAATCAATTTTCTGGAAGTAAGTTTTCAAAAAACTTATTCACATTTAAGCAAGGTGAAATGGATGTCAAGATATCATAATGCAAGCCAATTCACGCAAGTGACGAAAGTCTACCTTTGCTAGAGAGCAGTGCAAGCAATATTTTATACGCACTATACGCAAATTTGTACTGATGAGTTCGATTGAGATATGTTAAATGGCCTTAAAAAGTCTTGAAACGTATACTCAGCAAATGGCAATATTTATGAAGAATGAACACATCATTCGAAAATTTAGGAGTTAGCACGTTCATTTTATAACGAAGAGGAAGTCCCTATCTCTTACAGTTTTCGAAATCTGTTCGTTCAAACTGACGCGTCCGACCGTTGATAGCGGGACAAGTCTATATCGATCGCTACCGTTGCGAATGAAGAATATGTATTGTACTTTATGTGATCCACCACGCCTCCTGCCCGTGACATACATTTGCATAAACTTAGTACACCCATTAACGTAAAGGGCATATAAACAACAGAATTTTGGTGCAAAGTTCAAAAATAGGGGTGTCTAGGTGTGATTGGTGTCTACCCCTTATAGTGGTCTGATCTGGATGATTTTTGGGATATTTTATTTTAACAACAAAACCAACAACGTTTTTTATAGACTATTTCAAAAGTAGCGGACAGGTTTGTATTTTTCTGAGTAGAGTTGCCGTTTACTTCGTCTGAAGAGGGAATAGTAGAGCCTAAATATCGACACTTGAAGGCTATATCTTTTATATTCTTCAAGATTTCGCAGTTCAAACAAACTGACGGATGGCGAGACGGTATGTCTACACGAAGCAGACTTTTGATGTTGCTCATGAATATATTTATATACAATACATTGTGGAATTCTGAAATGCCTCCTTATTACTATTACACGCATTTGCACAAACCAAATATAGCTATTGGCACTGGGTGTAAAGTTATTAAGTCGCCGTTTGACCACAAAAACCAAGTTAATTCTAAGCTTATTTGGAATTTCCCTACAAAATACACCATTTTAGAAAAAAAAAAAAAAAAATTAAGAACTGAAGTTTCTTAGTCTTCTGTATTGAAAATTGCGTCAATAGAGAACAATGAAATACTTAAATTGAGAAATTAATTTTTTAATTGGAAAATGCATTGCCTATGTTCCAAGCCTGTAACTTATTAGTTCCTACTCAATTCTTCGCAACATAAATAAGAAATAATCTATTTAAAAATTTAGATGCTACTATTTCATTAAGCGGTGCTGAGTAAAGTTTTTTTTGACTTTTGCCATTCACAGGGATAACTAAGATGTTTTTGCAATTCACTACGGGTATTATATGTTGATTGTTTTCTCGGAACATTGTTTCATATCAACAAGAAAATATATATCCCTAAATCATCCAGATACTTGTATTAAGCTTAAAGTTATTCATATAAACCTACGTGCCGGAATATATTCTATATAGATATTTATTACATAGATGTTACAACTTTGTTTTCAGAGAGATTTCGTTATCCGCTTGTTCCCATATGCTGTTATTGTATGTTTATTTTCGACTTGGGCGTACAGTTTGTGTTGTGCTCTTTTACTTTTTTTCTTTTTCATTGATTTTGTTACTTTGACCCAAATATAAACGTTCTGTAAACACATACATACGTGTACATATTACATATTACATGTACATGTACATGTATATCCTTTGACGTTGTGTCTGTCTCTTGGCCTTTATTTATTCCGCTGCCAATTTCGCTTGCAGGAGCAGACAAACATTGAGAGCAACAGCAACAGCAACAGCAAAAGAAGCAAAAGCAACAGCAAGTAACTTTTTCCAACACACCTTCCATGCATAATTTACGCTTAAAATGTGAATTTGCAGTTTGATTGAAGTTTTCCATGGCATTGGCATCTTCGCAGAATGCGCAGAATGAGCCACTCAACTAGCAGGAATGCTTGTTTTCTTCGCACCATTTATGCTCCCATCGTACTCTAACTATCTTAAGTGTACAAACTGCTTATACGAGAGTTGTTTAATAAGTTCAATGCATAAGAAGAATTAGTCAGTAAGAATACTGATAAATCACAAGTTCTCAACAGTTCACAACTTAAAAATGCAATACACTCTGATTAATGTAACAAAAAACCAAAAAATAGTTTTCACACGCACCGAAATATTTATGTTGTCACTTCAACAAATAGGAAAGCTTTATCTAAAAAAAATGGTTGTCTGTAAAGTCGGTCTACGGACGATAATTTTACGTGGTAACGTCATAAGAAAACATTGATGAAAACTGATTACAATAGACTAGGTTCAAATAAGCTGCTGCCCCTTCGTGCTTCGTATTGATTCTATTATTTCGCTTGTTCGTTTTGACTTCGTGCCTGTTGATGTCTGCCTAGCTGTACCCTGTTTCCCTGCCACTCCTTCCCCCTGTCCCTACTACTATAAATGTATGCTGCGAGAGAATCAGAAGAATGCCGGCATCAAACACAAAAAAATTTAATTTTTAAATATTTCAATTAAATACAACTACAAATGAATACAACTAGAAATAAATACAACTCGTGCATATTTAATCGCTGTATCTCGCCCCCCCCCCCCACGCTTGCATTTACATTAGTGAGCTTCTACTCAAACACTCTCTCGCTCTCACGCTCTTAATGTTCAGCTCGTATACGTGTTTGTGTGTTTGTGTGCGCAGCAAGTATTTTTGAGTGTCAATTAAATAAGCAATTTAATATATTTACGCATATAAAATGCAAAAACAAGAACAACAAAAATCTACAATAAAAGAGTGGTAAAGCAATAACAAATAACAGCAATAGCTACAGCAACAGCAGCCACAAGTACAACAATAACAAGATCGTATATGACGCATAGCCGCACCCCACTGCGCGCTGATATTAATTTTTTCGATAAAAAACACTTAAATGGGCGGTTGGCCCACGTCGGAAGGTGGTGCAAAATGACCACCCGCTTCATTATTTCTTCTCTGTTTGGGACTTCGAATTTTGGGTTTGAATTTTGGACGGTCTTTCATCTCATGGTCATGGTCACGTCAACTGTAATTGGAAGCACTGTAATTACACGTTTATGAATTTCAAAACCATGATTGATAAAACATTTCTGTTTTAAGATTATAACATACCACCCTGGATCCTGAATGCTGTGTCTATGTGTGTACTTGCTTGCAACTTTTATAAAATTAGTTTGTCTTTTGATTTAAATTATAATTCATCCTGTGTACACACACCGCTAGCTCTACACACACGCACTCACACAAATGCACAGTTTAGCATATTTCATGCTGTTTTCATTTGCCTTTTTCTCTGCACTTTTCGCTTTTCCACTCGTGCTGTGCTGTATTTACATTGCGATTATTTCATGCCTGTGAGTTGCCAACGTTGCGTATGATTAAGGATGTCTACTGTCCCTTCGCTCTATATCGTTCATACGCATTCTTTTCTAGCTCTTTCTACATATTTATGTAGTTATGTGTGTACATGTGTGTCAATGTGTGTGATAATTACATTTGTGTTTGTTTAGGTAGAATATAGAAAAAAAAAATAGCATCAAGAGAGAACAATAATTTCTGTGAAATCGAAGCTTTAATACTCTTTGCACATAATTAAGGATTTCTTTTGAAAGTTATTTAGAATAATTTTTTTTAAATGTAAATTATTAAATGTATCTTACTAGATACATATCTCAATTTGCATGATTTAGTTGGTATAGGTCGCCCATAAACCTGCATTCCTACATATGTGAGTTTTCCAAGTTAATAATAATTTTCTATAAAATGTTTTAAACTAAATTTGAAACAAGTACGAGGGGTACTATTTATATTTCGGGAATAGCAAATAATAACAAACATTTTTAAATGAAAATGGCTTTATTGTTTTTCAAAATATTCCCCTTGATGATCAATACACTTTTGCATTCGTTCAAATCATTTGTCATAGCAGTTTTTCCATTCCTCTTGAGACACCTCCAAAACATGGTCGTTGACCACGCAGTTTACCTTTGATACTCGGGAACAAGAAGAAGTCATTGGGTGCCAAATCAGGACTGAACTGGAGGATGAGTCATTAATTCAACGTTTAGACTGCTCAAAAATAAACTTTTGTTGGATTTGGCACGTCTTGGAATACCCACACGGTCGATTGCTGTTTTGTTTCCGGCTCATACGCATATATCCATGGTCCAAGCTTTTTATCATTTTCTTATACCAATCGATTGCGAGCCTTTTTTTGAGCGATTGATAAATTATGGGGTATCCAACGAGAGCAAATTTTTTTTTTACAGCTAAATGTTCATGCAAAATCGAATGTATTGAAGTGGAACTAATGTGCAAGAATGCTTCTATCTCACGATATGTCACATGACGATCTTGCATTATCAGTTCACGCACTGCATTGATGTTTTTGGGCACAACAACCGAGTTTGAACGACCTTCACGGAATTCGTCGGCGAGCGAACTACGACCACGATTGAATTCACTATACCAGCGATATACTACTGTGGTTTTTGATGGTGCTTTATCGCCATACAAAGAACTGAGTGAGTTCATTGACTCATTCTTGTTGAGATAATCCACGTCGAAAGTTGTGAAAAAACTTCCAACGAAAACCTTCTCTTGAAATTTCCATTTTTTGGCCAAATTGCTTTTCTTAACTCACTGTAAACAAAACCAATAGCAATTGTACATCAAAACTTTGTGAGTACGTTTATGCCAAAAAATGTCAAACTTTTTTATAGTGTTGCCAGATTTTAACTTTTGACATTAGTATTAGTTTCCGAAATATAAATAGCAGCCCTCGTATTGATTGTATTGTGTTGTTATAAAAAGAATAAGAACTTCTCATTGAAAAAAAAAACTTTAAAGTGGGAGGCGGTCTATCTATTTATAGTGAATATAAGCTACCCAACGAGACAAATTTGAAGTGGGTGTCTGACTGTCTTACAAAGCCTTCAAGACAAATTTAAAGTTATTATTGATTGTAAGAATATTCACATAAACAAGAAAGAATGCTGCAGTCGTTATTTCACGAATTCGAAATACCCTGCCTTTGTTCCAGTGCAATGTATAAAAACCTATGGACATGGAAAAAACTTACAAAACTGCTGATATCAATTTTGTGACGAAAGATTAATGTGTGTATTCTCTCATTTGATTAAAGTATTTCAACATCATCGAGCGAAACGGTTTGGTCCGATTACCGATTCTAGTTTCATACAAAACGAGAATCAAACAAAAGAATTAACCATTTGGCTGAATCTCTTGATTTTTATACCATTCACACATAGTGTGAAATGGTATTATTAGTTTGTCTGAAAGTTTGCAACGCATTAAAGTAGCCATAGGCTCCATGAAGTATATATATTCTTGATCAGATCGACGAGACGAATCGATCTAGCCATGTCCGTCTGTCTGTCTGTCCGTCTGTATGTTGTTGCGCATATTTTGGGGACTAATTTTTATGTTATCCAGTTGAAATTGTGCACGTATACTTCTTTTTATTCCAGTTTAATAGAATGCCAAGATTGACCCGCCCCGCCCAATTTTTGGGGTAGCCCCCATACAAACTCACCGCCCACTTTTGCCTTTTTGTATGAAAAACTTTTTTATTGTAGTCAATATCAACTTAATAATTGATATGGTAACTTCTAGTGGTTCGATGGTTGACATATACATATACATATGGGTGGGACCGGCACAATATTTGGGGTAGTACACATACAAACCTACTGCCCACTTTTGACTTTTTTTATGAAAACTTCTTTATTAAAGTGAATATTAGGTTGAAATGCAATGTGGTGCCTTTTTATTGTCAGCCGCTTTACATAAATAGACTAAAGGTTGTGGCCCGCCCACTTTTTAGGGTAGCCCCCATACAAAACTACTGCCTGTTTTTGACTTTTTTGTATGAAAACTTCTTTATTAAAGTCAATATTGGGTTGAAATGCAAAATGGTGTCATTTTATAGACAGCCGCTTAACATATACAGACTAATGGGCGTGGCCCGACCACTTGTTGGCGTGTCCCGCACACTTTTTGAGGTAGTCCCATATAAACCCATAGCTTACTTTTATGCATTTGTATGGAAAATGTCAATATCAACTTGAAATTCGATATGGCGGCATCTTACACATCTACTAAATCGCTTCATACACATCTACTAGTGAGCGTGTACCACCCTCTTTTTGGGGTAGCCCCAATTTAGGCACCCACATTTATGTTTTACAATACTATTTAAAATTTCGTGTGAATGGTATTAGAGCTTCGGTTCAACCGAAGTTAACGTTTTTTCTTGTTAAATTTGATTTCAGTAAAGTTGCCTATATCACTAGCAATAAAAATAGTCAGTCTAGTCTTTGATTGCATTTTCTTTGCTCAAAATGATGGCAGAAGAAATATGTACAGTCTGATTTGATAATTAATTAGAAGAACTCATCCATCTTTGCATTCATTGCTGACATACAGGAGAGTGGCCTTGCAATTGAATGGGTAAAGCATAGTTGGGAAGAAGATAAATTGTAACCGAAAGAAAAAGAATCAAAAGATTCAATTCTGTCAAATCGATACGTTCCCTCAATTTCATAAGAAAGAATCAGTTTACGAAATTTAATCAATTGAATTGGGAATACGTACCACTTATATTTTTCATTTGAGTTGTTTGGATTGATTGCAATATGTAATTGAGCATAGCTATTTACGTAAGGGTCACTAAAATGTTTTTTTTTTTTTTAATAAATTTTTTAATAAATAAGCTCAAACAAAATTCTATTATTGAGAACATCAAAATGTCAAAATAATTTTTAAACATTTATATAAGTACTGTTCAGATGTTCATAGATATGTGACACAGATTCGAAATTTTTATCAATTTTCATTCAGTTTGTTGTCACTTCCAGTTGAATTTCGTAAAGTTTTGTCACTATTTTCAATGCAAGGTGATAACTGTTTCAAATATATACATATATATAAGCGTCTAAACTGAGCATAAGGCATAGAGTAAAAATATTTTTATTTTATTAAATTGCAATTTATACTTTTCGTTAGACTTGTTCAACTGCAAACGAATGTCGAAGAAAGTACATTTTCGATTTTTGAAAAGAGAATCGTTTTGATCAATTCCAGGCAAAGTGCTTGGAATTGATCAAAACAGCTTCGGAAGCGATTGAGGGTACACGATGGAAAGGTGGTTCAAAGCAATACTGTCTTGTCGTTACATTAGATGTAAAAAATACTTTTAATACTGCTAACTGGTGTAGGATACCAGTTGTTGTCTAATCTAGATCGATTAATTATCACATCACGCTTGTACAAATCATGGGCTTTGCAATGCCAGCCTTTAAGTGTTACAAGGTTCGTGATACAAATAATATACTTTTCGCACAATATGCATGTGAAGAGTGTGAAAAGAGTTGCTAACAACAATGCTGTCACCTTCACATCTATCTGTAACACTGGCGCCACTTCCCTCTATACAGTTTATTCTATGCAGACCCCATTAAGTCTAATTATGCCTCTGCTGTTAGACATTAAAACTTTTCGACCGATTGCATCGGACAATAAAAAAAATTATCACTCATATAGAATAATGTCTAACATTTAAATTGCTAAAAGTGTTTCAGTTTATTCTGGCACTGATATTGTTGCCGTTTAGTAGCTAATGGCAGTAATTTGCTACAGCACTGAATGATGGCACTACAAAGTTGCAACGCTGCACTTGTAGCTAAAGTTATAAATAATATGTTAGTTTAGATAAAATATATAGAGAAAATTATGTTGTTTCTTTGGTTTGCTGGGCTTTGTTTTTACATTTTAACTTACTGCTATTCAATTTATTATGGACAAATCGGTGAAGTATTTAGGTCTAAAAATGTTTTCATTTAAACTGCAGGTCCAAATAGATCGACAGTAGGCTGCCTTACGAACGTTTAAACTATCAATGACTCAAAGTGCAGTAACTTTTTCCGGACTAAGGCATACCACTTATTGCATGCTCATTCAATTTTGCATAAAAGTTGAGTTACGAAAATTGTTAAGAAAAAATGGAGTAAAAGAATGAAGACAAAACACAATGGTAAAGTCAATGTAATGGGCTGCTTTTGTGTTTTTCAGTTGCAGCTCTAAAGGATACTAATACACTAAGTACTATTTGCGCATTCTAGGCATACGCATAAACAAAACATAGAAACAAAAAACTAGGTTCTATAGAAAGAGGTGAAGGTGAAATCGATGGGCAAGGCAACTTCTATGCTGAATCATTTACTTTGACTTTTTATAATAACAATGGACGATAAATGAAAAGCAATTTGACCTGCAATTTGCTGAGTACGAGGGCTGCTATTTATATTTCGGAAACTAACACTAATGTCAAAAGCTAAAATCTGGCAACACCATAATAAAGTTTGACATTTTTTGGCATAAACGTACTCACAAAGTTTTGATGTACAATTGCTATTGGTTTTGTTGACAGTGAGTTAAGAAATGCAATTTGGCCAAAAAATGGAAATTTCAAGAGATGGTTTTCGTTGGAAGTTTTTTCACAACTTTCGAAGTGTATTATCTCAACAAGAAAGCCATTTTCATTTAAAAATGTTTGTTATTATTTGCTATTCCCGAAATATAAATATTACCCCTCGTACAGTAAAAAATTTAAGAAAATTTACTCTATACGCTCTATAACTAAAGTGCTGTTCATTAAAATAATTATTATCATTAAAATGATATCGATATCCTATTTGAATTGAAATCGAAGCACTACCCGCTTGTATGCATTTGATAAATTTCATTTTCGTACATTTATTTCAAGCATTAAGTGATTGATATGTTGTGTATTTTAATGAGAACTAATTGAGGAATAGTATAATTATTTAGCAAATAAGTATATTTGCAAATGAATTTTATGTTACGTGCAATAAATTATGCTGTCACAATATGTTGTGCCGTCGTAATTTACAAAATGTAGGTAGAATAACGCACACATTGATTTTAATTGAGTTTGAAACCGAAAACAAGATTGTGAACGAACGAAAGGAATCGTGCAAAAACAGAGTTCCACGTTTATAGTGCGGAGAGAAGAAATGAACGAAATGAATTGAATTGAATTGAATTGAATAGTTAGCGTAAACGAGCAAAACGAAATGAGCACAGATAACAACCAAACAAAGCATTAAGAATTATGCTTTGAATGTTTTTAGGACTGCAAAATTTCAACAAGAACTCGTTTCGTTATCAGTACATTCGGAAAATTTATGAATACCGAATAAAGGCTGAACTGAAATGAGTGTAGAGCACAATTCGAATCTGATGGTTTCCGTATGTTGTGCTCCCTCATTTCTCTGCATTTACATTTTAAAATGAGAGTAGCAGTCTTATTCATATGTATGAGGCTAGTTTGCTGTTTATCATATATTTGTATGAATGAGCGTTTGCTGTTGGTTGCACTCTGAATTAGAGATGAGCTAATCAGTGACTTTTGAGTAGCACCGTGATTTTTAACTGCTATTGCGATCACTGCACTTTTTTACTTTATGAACGGTACAGACGACCCCAGACAACATAGCTTTTCACGTGCGACTTCTTTAAGGTTTGGGTATTTATACCCGTTAGCATGCCAAAACTTTCAGGGGTCGGAGTTTCGTGGTTTATACATTGCAGGCATAGCATCAAAATTACTCCAAACCGTTTTCTCATTTGTCATTTGACGGGATTTGGATGAAGTATATATTCCAACGGCTGTAGTCTATTGTTAACAGTTACTACTAGCTTTTCTTTTGCGGTTTCCATTAAGGTTGAATTGCTAAAAGCTATCACGCTTGGATACTAAGAAAACATTTAAAGAAAACACATGGTGTTGTCAACATTATGCTTTGTAATGCCATTTTCTGGAGAGTATTAGCTTAAAATAGTACAAAAAACCATTGGAGAATGTGGGAGGTAGTCGGAATCATTGGGCTCCCGTAACAGGATATGGGCTCCTTACAAAAATCATGGGAATTGAGGCGGGAACAGGGCATTTTAGGTGGTCACCTGATTTGTATATATTCCAAGTGGCTTATTTTCACTACAATTCTTTGGGACTAACTCCAAACTACAGGAAACCGCCATCAGTTTCTGGAATATCTTATTTTATGTGCCATTTTCTGGAGAGTATTAGCTTGAAATGCTACAAAAAACCAGAGGAGAGTGTGGGAGATAGTCGGTATCACTGGGCTCCCGCAACAGGATATGGGTTGCTTACATAGATATTCGGAATTGAGGTTGGAACATGGTTTTTTAAGTAGTCATCAGATTTGTACATATTCCAGTGCCAGCCATTGCTGATTGCAGCGCCCATTCCAAAAACCCATTGGAACATGTATATCCCACATACTCCTTCCCGATATTGACCAAGTGGCATATCCTCATTACATTCTCTTTACCAATGACATCATTTGCCACTTGATATTGATACAATATATCAGTTAAGCGATAGTCAATCACGGCGACTGATATTGATACTACATATCAGTTGAGCATTAGTCAGTGATTTAATCACGGCGATTGAAAGTCACGAATCACGAATATCAGTTGAATATCAGTTCATGATATGCATGATATATTACTCATGAACGTTTCACACAAGAGGCCGCCACTAGTATATTAACCAATATTGGAGTTTCCAATTTCTTGCCGCTAAAACCTATTGTCAATGAGCGTCTTTGGCAGCTTGTGTCATTTGTTTGAACCGTAAACAAACATAATACTAAATATTGCCTCGAACATGTCGAATTTCGTAGCAGATAAAGTGTTTTTGCGGGCAGCTCTTCTTTATTACATTAATATGAAGAAAAGAGAGTCATCGAATCTTAGTGGATGTTTACGGCGAGCATGCTCTATCTGAACAATCGAGTCGGAGGTGGTTTGGTCGCTTTAATAGTGTTGATTTTGAGCTCGAAGATAAGGAACGGCCGGGTCCACCCAAAAAGTTCGAAGACGAAGAATTGCAATCATTGATCTATGTGGACCAATGCCAAACGCTTCAGGAGTTAACAGAATCATTGGGACTGGATGAGTCGACAGTCAGCAAACGTCTAAAAGCTATGGGATTGATTCAAATGCAAGGAAACTGGGTGCCATATGAGTTGAAGCCGCGTGACTTCGAAATGCGATTTTTCGCTTGTGAACAGCTCCTTGAACGCCAAAAAGAAAGGGTTGTTTGCATCGCGCTGTGACTGGCGATGAAAAGTGGATCCATTACGACAACCCCAAGCACAAAAAGTCATGGGTTTTGCCCGGACAGTCATTAACATCCTATGCAAAGCCGAATATTCATGGCATGAAGCTTATGCTCTGTATTTGGTGGGATCAGCGTGGCGTGATCTACTGCGAGCTGCTCAAACGGAATGACACGATCACGAGGGAACACTATCGCGAACGGAAGCAAAAACGGAAGAATACGAAGAAAGGCACGACAAAGTGATTTTGCAGCATGACAACGCTCGGCCACATGTTGCAAAACCGGTCAAGACCTACATGGAAACGCTGAAATGGCAAGTCCTATGCCACCCACCGTATACTCCAGACATCGCTCCTTCCGACTACTACTTGTTCCGTTCGATGACATATGGACTGTCCCAGCAGAAGTTCACCTCATATGAATAATGCAAAAAATGGATCGATTGCCTTAAAACACCAGTCGTTCTTCCGAGCTGATATCCGAAAATTGCCAGAAAGATGGGAAAAAGTTGGGGCCAGCGATGGACAATACTTTGAATAATATATTTGTAAACATGTTTGCACAATAAATTCGTAAATTTCAAAAAAAAACAAGCTCATTATTAATTCTAGGTCCCAACACTTTCCTTATCTTATGCTATTTATGCTTTATATGTACATTTTTCAAGGCTGTTATATATTCTTATTCCTTTTTTATAAAGTAAAAAAAATAAGTTTTTAATTAAAAAAAAAAAAAATGTCTAAAACATTAAGAAACAAGAAAAAACGTTAACTTCGGTTAAACCGAAGCTCTAATACCATTCACATGAAATTTTAAATAGTATTCTAAAACATAAATGTGGGTGTGTAAATTGCGGCTACCCCAAAAAGTGGGTGGTACACGCTCACTAGTAGATGTGAATGAAGCGATGTAGTAGATGTGTAAGATGCCGCCATATCGAATTTCAAGTTGATATTGACGTTTTCCATACAAATGCATAAAAGTAAGCTATGGGTTTATATGGGACTACCTCAAAAAGTGTGCGGGACACGCCAATTTGTATATGTATATTAAGCGATTGTCCACTTAAATCCACCAAATCAAATTTCAAGCTAATATTGATTTAAATGAAGAATTTTTTCATAAAAAACACAAAATTGCACGGTGGGTTTGTATGGGGGGTTACCCCAACAAATGGTCGGACCACGCCCATTACTCTATATATGTTAAGCGGCTGTCTATAAAATGACACCAATTCGCACTTCAACCCAATATTGACTTTAATAAAGAAGTTTTCATACAAAAAGTCAAAAGTGGGCGATGGGTTTGTATTAGAGTTAAACCAAAATGTGGGCGTGGACGGACATGGCTAGATCGACTCGTCTCGTCGAGCTGATCAAAAATATATATACTTTATGGTGTCTACGATGCATCCTTTAATGCGTTACAAACTTTGATAATACCATTTCACCCTATGTGCGAATGGTATAAAAATGCATTAGTGATGATAGCTGAGATGAACAACCAATGTATGATCCAATTAAGAATTATTGAACTTGGAAAATTTTCTAACAGAGACCAAAATTTAAAAATTCCAAAGAAAACAATAACTTTTAATATAGTAAATAAAAAAGAACACAAAAAGTAAATCAGACAAATCAAAACTGTGTACCTTAGTTAATGTGGACATCATAAAAACTGATTGTGAATTATAAGAGCTTTCAAGGTTTAAAAGAGAGTTTAATATAATATTAATGGGAAATATTGAATGATTTAAAGAGGATTTTACAACATGAATTCTTTGAGTTAATAAACGTGAAATCCACAGGCTTAGTATCAAGTGAATACAATTCGCTGAATAATCTTATACGTTGAAAATTGTAAAATTCACCACGTTTGCTGATCTAAGTGTACATTTTTGTTGATCAGTTTTAATGCTATCCAGCTGAAATTTTGCACGAACACTTCTTTTTTTGCAGTTTAATAGAGTGTCAAGATTGTCCCGCCACGCCCAGTTTTTGGTGTGGCCCCCATACAAATCCATCACCCACTTTTATGCATTTGCATGAAAAACGTCAATATCAACTTGAAATTCGATATGTTGGCATATGAAATATGAAATAATGGAATTTTTTTTTTATATTGCATGCAAAGAAAATACGATTGATATCATTTTGTACTACATTTTAGTGTAATTGATTTGAATAGTAAAAGCAAATATGTATTTTAATAAATATATTTCATCTTTTATTTTTGGAATGAAAAGTTGTTAATTTGTTCGCGAATTGTATCCACAAATATTCTTTTAAAATACAAATATGGGTGAAAAGCAGTTAATGAATGTTGCACTGCTTCAGTTAGATTACAGAGACAACCCAACAGTAAGGAGTTGGGTTCATTACTGCATAAACTGCATATAAAACTCATCAAACAATGATTATTATAAATGATTCATGAAGTACGGTGTCCAATTTTTTTTATTAAGTTTGTTATTAAGTTTCATTAACAAGTTGATATTGTAAAATTTGTACACTTAGGTACACCAAAAAAGGTTTGAGGACTATACATATGCACTTGCTCGAACAAGTCTGCGAACACCACAAACAATTTTGAAATTTTAACTTTAATCGCAAATATCTGTGCTAATGTTTTATGTATAGTAGTTTATTAATTTGTCTTAACTAATAATATTTTTGCTGCATTTTCATTTTATGGCTACTACATGTAAGAAAAGCACTAGTGCAAAATTCTGCTTACAGGCTTCTTTTTTTCGAAGAAAATGATGTGTTAATAACTGGTAGCACAAAACTTTTTCGCCAGTGCCTCCGTAAGACGGTTTGGCATGGAGTCCACACATTTTTTTGTTTCTGCAGTTGTAAAATGGGAAAAATCCCACTCTTCATTATTATGTCTTTTTCAGATTTTTGGAGGTAATGGTGTGTTGACGGCTTTTGCATTCGAGTAAGTCCCACAAATGATCTGTGGGAATCAGGTCCGGATATTGGGGAGGTGTACTCAACTGATTTTATATATTATAAAGGAGCTTTACTTTATGCGCACTGTGCTTGGGGTCGTTGACTTACTGAAAACAAAACTCTTCTTGCCGCCGCAACTTTTGGTAACTTTTTAGCAATTATCCGTCACAACTTAGATATTACTAGTTTGATTCATTAATGATTCAATATAGGTTAGTTTTCCGACACCAGCTGATGAAGAATATATATACTTAATGGGATCTACGATGCCTCCTTTAATGCGTTACAAACTTTCAGACAAACTGATAATACCATTTCACACTATGTGTGAATGGTATAAACATCAATTTGACAGAAAAATCATGACAGTTGTAGCCGGCCTAAAAAAAAAATTCGTCAAAGCGTCCGCAATTTCAATAACGTTGAATGTTTAAATAATTTTAAGTGAAAACTTGAACTTTAAATTGGTTCAAATAAAAATTCCAGTAAACACAAGCTTTAATAGCTCTATAGCAACATAAATTATACAAAGTGTAAGATATACGAAGCTAATAGCATTTGCCGTGTTGGTACACCGAAGCCAATGTCAAAAGATTTACCATTAAAGCGTTTACGCAGTGTTTCGGAAGTGTTGCGCCATAAAATATATATAAAAAAAATAAGAAAATAAACCTGTTGTGCAAAAATTTTATGTAGCAAATAAAAATGAATATCACGCATACAATGCGTTGACACTGTCACAAAACAGGATAAACATGAGCAGGCATGGATGGCAATGCGAGCATAATCACAAGGTCTGTAACAAAACTATGCGCCACTTTTTTGATTTTTCACATCTGTTTGTTTTTTATGAACTTAGAACTAGAGAAAAAAATTGTTTCTTTTTAATTTATATTGAAGGAACTTTGTTTTTAATCTTGAGTCTTTAAAAGTAGTAAGGTTATTAAAGTTACAATACAATACAAATAAAATTATAAAATTCAGTTTTAAACTGTAACAAATCTAAACGACACTGGGTATAGATATAGAAAAGATATAGTTATATGTATAATGTTTTAAAAGTTTAATTCTATATCAAACCGATCATCCTTGTCATTTTGCATCAAAACATCTCTTCTTCATAAAATTTATTACGTTGGACAGTAGGCTGTGATCGAATTTTTCCATTTTTCCATCTCAAAATGGCTAGCTTTAACTCTCCGACAGTATCCGACTTTTTGTTTTCAGCGTATACATTCCAAACTAGTATGCCTTATGTGTTTTCAATCCGGTTTAGATCTGAAGAATGCGCTGGTTGGCTCAAAGATTTCACTAAACAAAATTGCACACTTGTGTGAATTCTTTGTCGACTTGTGTGAATTCTTGTGTTATCGTGCATAAAAATGTACGGCTTTGGTTTTTGGCCAGTAACGTTGGTATTACCATTCTCTCGGATTTACCAAAATACTATTAATTACGCAGCGAGTGGGCCCACATAATTTCGAAATTTGGTAGATGTTATAACCAGCATATTTCTAAGCGATTATAGTTCATTCCTCTTTCGCTGACTTACGACTACCACGTGGTAATAATTTTACTTCGAACACTTGTCTTTGAATGTGTCGTATAGTTTGGTTACAACTGCTAAACGTCTTAACTAACGGTACTATTCCAGAAGAAAGCAAAAAAATAAAAAAGAACGCACAAGTTGCCTATCACACCTTACCTTATGCTGTTACTTTCTATGCCTACAATTAAGCTAAAAAGTAAACCGTTTAGATCTAGCGTGTGAGTGATTTAATATTTTAAAAGTGTCGTATAGTTTTCCTACCGACCTTATGTACCTTAAAATCGAACAAAAAAACAAAAGTGCTTTAGCAAAAAAATGGAAGAAATATATGTAGGTATAATCGACTAGAAAAAATAATACCCTTTGCATATTCTATGGGGGCGTTCAACGCGATAAAAACGCTTCTGGCTCGTTTTAAATGATGAACATTTATATTTAAATTAAAAGTTACACATACGCCATGTTGCACGCACAGCGAACCGTATGAAGATGAGTACATGTACATATGTGCACGTGGACGTGTAAACGGGTTTGGTCTATAGAATAAATTTGCATATTTCATTTATTATGGCACTACTTTCAACTTTGACATGTACTCTCATGGGTACAAAGGGATCGAGTGAGACGGAGGGGTACTGCTACCGATGTAACCAATACCAAAGCGCACTGATATACCAATCAGAGTTAGTGTGAAAGAGAAAGATAGAGATTGAATATATTACAGGGGCTGGGGAGAGCATTATGCTACATACAGAAAATCACTCAGTCGCTCAAACGATTCATTTAACTGTTATGCTGCTGTTGTCATTGTTGTTCTTTGTATTTTTTAATTTTTTTTTTTTTCATATGAGTGTAATTAAAAGAGTGAGAGAGGGCGAGAGAGAGAGAGAGAGAGAGAGAGAGAGAGAGAGAGAGAGAAACGATAAAGAACAATTTAACCGTTTCATAGCTTCTTGGGCTCATGTAATGTTGGCTCTACTCACTTTACGGTAGAATGACGCAAAATAATATTAACACAACATTAAATGCTATTTTTAGTTACACCGAAGTATTTATTCTCTTCCTATAGATTTTATCTGTAATAATATAATAAAGAGGAAAGATTTGATTGTTTGTTTGTTTTTTTGTTTGTTTGTTTGTTTGTTTGTTTGTTTTGAATAGGCTACGAAACTACCGGACCGATTTGAAAAATTCGTTCATTATTAGGAAGCTACACTATCCCCGGATGACATAGGCTATATTATATATAAAATCCTTACTAAAACTCCAATAATGTAACCCAAGGTATAAAAAAATTACCTAAAAAATTCCTTATATCGCGTGCGTTGCGAAAACTATTGATGATAGAACAAAATAATGTACTACGACTTTGCAGAACACATCATTATCTACAAAAGTGTCGCAAATGACAGCATATGTCTAACTATTATACTTATGTCACAATAAGTGTTCTTTTATTTTAAAAATGTAATTGAAATGCCGCCGCTAGAAAAGGCTCTTTACTTGTACTTTGGTATTAATCCTTATCAAAATAAATTACTTCATATTCACTACTGCTTCAATACCATTATATAACTTTTTGAATTATTCAATAAGTATTAGAAAAAAGTCGCGTGGTCGCCGCTCACCGCTAGGCTAGCTGCACCATAATATGCGATGTATGCGTCACTGCGGTACGGTATGAGAGCGAATAATTTTCGCGTGAAAATATTTTGAATTCGCTTTTTATGTATTCGTTTAGTATCTAATATATAAAATTCTCACTTCACAGTATTTGTAACCAAACTCCTCCAAAACGGCTTGACCGATTTATATGAAATTTTTTGTGTATAGTCGGCAGGTATGAGAATACGTCGTAAAGTATTTTACACCCTCCTACCCATTTTTTAATCACGATTTTAGTTTTTTTGTATGAACAATTTTATAACTCGAGAACGGCTGAATCGATTTTAATGATATTTGATTTGTTGAATTCATCTCCGCTCCAAAAGCAGAACAACTATTAAAACATGGACAAAATTCACGGAAACAAAATTATATTAAAATTAATAATAAAATTAATATTCGAGTTATTGGAAGAATTTGGAGTGAAAGCTGGGCAAGAAGTGGTATGGGGCGTGGTATGGTACGTGGTGGGAGGGAAAGATGTGGTAGGGAAAGGGGCAGGGGAAAGAGAGGTAGGAGAGGATGGGAAGAGGGGAAAGATGTTAATTGAAGTGTGCAGGGGGAAGAGAGGTAGGGGATTTGGAGGTAGGGTAAGGGCTCATAAGGAAGGAGGGGTAAAGATACCATTTAAGATAGAGGGATGAAGTGTTGTTTACATGTTAAAGGGATCAAAGCGGGCTGGGAAAAGGAGTGGTAGAGTTAGGAGAGGATGGATAAGGGGGCAGAGGAATGGGGTGGTTGGAGTAGGGGAGGAAGGGTCAGGAGAAGAGGGGTAAGAGAATTGGAGGTAGATTAAAGCGGCATAGGGAAGGTGGGGCAGGGGAAAGGTGGGGCAGTAGGAAGGAGAGGCAAGGGGAAGGCAACAACGCGCCGGGTACCAGCTAGTTTACAATAAACAAGTAAGAATATATCAGTTGCGTTTTCATGAGTACGAAATACTCTGCACTCTTTCTAATGTATGTACATCTACAAGGCTGATCTAAAAATAACCGAACTTTTAATTTAATTCATAGAACACGTAGCGCCATCTATTAAATGTTGGCAGTGTTAAAAAGGTACATATTCTTCTTCTTCGAAAGCAGCTAAGTTCTTGCTAATCGTTTGACAGGTTACAAAATGACACACGATTTTGTAGTTATGTCGTAAAAACATAATGGAACAAAGAGCAAATATTAAGTTTTGTTTTAAACTCGGTAAAAAATTTGCTGAGACTTACGAATTGTTAAAAAAAGTTAATGATTAATCATAATCAAGTTTACACGAGATTTACACGTTTTATAACTTAAACGATGATCCAAGACCTGGACGACCTGCAGCATCTACTCGTGCTCAGTTAGTGGAAAAAGTATTGTAATTGAAATAATCGCTATCGCTATGCAGATTTCACTGTAAAAATGCTGGCAGAAGAATTAAATTCATCTTACTGTACAATCTACAAAATATTAACTGAAGATTAGGGTAAAAGAAAGGTTTGTGCACGTTTTGTACCACATCAGTTAAATGATGACCAAAAAAATCGCTCGTGTAGTCAATGAATTTTTTGATGAAAAAACATATTTGTCTCATCGACCACCCTCCGTATTCGCCTGATCGATCACCGTGCGATTATTTTCTCTTCGCAAAAATGCAAACTGCAATGAAAAGAGCTTTTCCCAATGATATTCCAGCCATACAAGCAGCCGTGACATAGGTGCTAAAGAACATCACAAAAAGCGAGTTTAAAAAGTATATAATTGGTTGTGCATTCCAAACGTTGTATTGAGTTAAATGGATCGTATTTTGAATAAATATTAGCTTTGAAACATAAAACCATGCTTGTTTTATTTTATAACTAAAAAGTTCGGTTATTTTTAGTTTATGGATGTGGCATCACACCGTGTATGCTGACTAAAATTGTAAGTCACGAACATGGCTAAATCTACTCAGTTTCTGATGCTGATCAAGACTATATATATACTTTTTTTCATCAACCACGCCTCCTTTTGTTTCTTATATATATTTTACAAAGTTATCATGGCCTTTTTCCTTTAGGCACAACGTATAAGAAAAAAACAATTTTTTCCGGCTATGCGGCCTTGAAAAGTATGCATATACATACGTGTAAAATTGACGTATTGCGGGCGTGACATCCAAAAAATTTAATTAACATGTAAACTTTGAAACTGGAATGAATGTAAATAACTGTATATTTAGGGTGACTAGTTCCATCAGATCAAAAACAGGAACACCATTTAACTGACTACTACTGGATGCACATTCACAACGATTCCACATTTCACAAACGAAGTAGCTTCGGAAAAAAATATGTATTTTACACCAATGAATATATGAAAATATGGTAGTTACCTTTTTTTATTAATTTTAGAATATACTTATACATTTTTGGTTCGATTTGTGTAAATTTATACTAAAAACTTTCGTAAAAGTATGATTTTACATGCCAAAATAATGAAAATATAATTTTGAATTTAGTCGGATTATATGAAAAGAACCTTTAGAAAATATCATTTGCCCAGTTTTGGCCGAAAATAAATTTTCTTGAACTTTCATCGCCCTGTTATCATCAAACCAATGCTATACGCAGAAATAGCATACCGTTGAACTATGTGCAAATTGAAAGTTTTTGTGACAATAACTTAAAGTTTAAGCGTAGTTTTTCGGTCTAGTTCTTTTGTTAACGATCTGATTGTCGTTAGCAAGTTTTTTGGATAAACTATTCGTGGTACAACCCAACGCCGCTCCTCTATTTCTTTTTTATTTTTTTTTAGTGTACTTTATGTTTTTTATTTGTAACAAACTAGAATATAAGTATATACTCTAATTTATGAAGTGAAAAAAGTTTGTAGTTGCCGTGAAATGATGCATGTTATTACAATGCTAACGATTTTGGTGCACTGACCACATGTAGCGAAAAAATAGAACAGTGGCATATTAATATTAGTTGTGTCCATTACACTAACCTTGGAGTAACTCCAAATTTTTCTCGATTTAAATTTCCATGTTGTAAATTGCGCAATTCAGCAGCATCTTCTCTAAAATAGCCAACTGACATTTAATATAACAGCGAGTAATTCTCCGAACTACGGTACGATTTACTGCTATTTACATTCTGTCACTTCCTTATAGATTGGATAAATGTCGCAAACAAAAAAAAAAAAAAAAAAAAAAAAAAAAAAAATTTTGTATCTTCTTTTTTGTATCTTCTCTTTTTGTGAACAAATCTCTGCATTGCTAATAGTCAGGTTATCAGCAAAACAATTCAACTTCGCAAAATGTGTAAAAAAGCAGACAATGCAATTAACTCTGCCGAAATTGAAATAATTGACTCTACGAAGTGCCAATTGCTTCATATCTAACAAAATTTTGTATGCATTCCCAAAGATCAGGCGGCTTCACAAATTGGCTAATGGAGAACAGACACTTCTCTTACTTAATTTTACAAACAAATCATTCAATTTTAACACATAGTAAATGCCACAGAGTTTAGATTCCATAACAAATTGTTCAACAAAAGTTTTATTTTTTGAAATTTTTACGCAGTTAAAAATCGCCAAAAAAAAAAAAAAAAAAAAAATCACATTATGCAATCACCTGCTTTTCATTCCAAACACCTTGTTTAATAGCTGGTATCTAATGTACAATATCTACAATAAAAGTTCGTTAATTTAAAAACAAAAAAATTTTAAGCCAGGCCTCATTTTCCGTTGGAAAGAGGACGAATGATGTACAATTTATGCAAATGCAGATAACAATCAGTTGAAGATTTTTGGAATGTGCGCCCCAAAATGCAAAGCAAAAAATGTCTATGAGTAACCAGTTTTTATTTGGTGCAAACTAGTGAAATCAGTCTTTTTTGAGTATTTGGTGGAATCGTCAATCGCGTCAGGCTGATTTAAATAAAAACAGTTTGAATCGACATTTGATTTCTTTCATCAGTTCATTGCGACTTTATGAGACAAAAGAGTCTCTCGCTGTTTGCATTATGCCCCGGTTTACCAAACAAAAAAAAAAAAAAAAAGGTTCTATTTTCGGTTGCATTTTAGTGTCCAGTGTTTGTGTCTAACCGCATTGTAACTACAGCATTGTAACTACATTCATCATACTTGACACCAACCATGTCAACGAGCTTCAAATATTTTTACAAGAAAATGAGGTGGACATAGCTCTCATCTCGGAAACACATTTTACGAAGAAGAGCTACGTTACAATCCATGTATACAACGTTTACGCTACTAACCACCCGGACGGCACATGAAATGGGGGTACTGCTATTATAATCAGGAACAATCTGAGGCACAAACTGTTAGAAGAATACCAACATGATCGTATTCAGGCAACTAGCATACAAATAAACGACCAATTTGGCCCTTTCACTTTCTCTGCTGTATCTAGTCCACCTAAAAATAACATATTACAAACTCAATATCTTGACTTTATAATAACTTTAGGTCATCGATTCGTTACCGCTGGTGATTTTAACGCTAAACACACCATTTCCGGTTCCAGACTCTCAAATAATAAAGGCAAAAATCTTCTCAATGCCTTAAACATACTTAATATTAAGCACTTAAGCACTGGTGAGCCAACATATTGGCCTACAGATACGAATAAAACGTCGGACCTGGTGAACTTTTGCATTTTAAAAAACTTTAACATAAACAAATTTAATATAACGTCTAGAGTTGAGCTTTCGTCAGATCACTCGCCAGTACAAATAGTTTAAAAATCTAACCTAAAAATATTAAATGTTAACCACAATTTTGATAATAAACAAATTCACTGGGACGCTTACAGAGAATACATAAGCCACTCTCTCTGTGTAAACATTCCACTGCAAACAGAGGACAATATTGAATCAGCAATAATGCATCTTAACGACATATTAGAAAAAGCTGTTCATCAGTCGACTCCACTTTGTCAGACGATATCCAGCAAAAATGTAGTATCACCTACAATTCGACGTCTTATAAAAGAAAAACGAAATCTAAGGAAAAACTGGCAATTAACTAGATCACCGGAAGCAAAAAAGAAATTTAACAGAGCAACGAAAACCTTAAAAGAACATCTTAAAAATATTAAAAATGACCAAATTAAAAGCTTTCTACAAAACTTGACTCCAACACGCAGTGTGGACTATTATCTATGGAAAGAAACTAAGAAATTGCTAAATAAGACAGACCACACACCTCCATTAAAAAATAACGATGGCTCGTGGGCCAGAACAAACCTTGAAAAAGCCAAAAATTTAGCTGACTATTATGAAAATGTATTCACTGGGTCTACCTCCAACTCAGGAGGTATACAAGCCAGCCCACTTAGCAGCTTAGAATATCTACCCATAAAAAGCGCTTCCATTAATGAAATACGAGACTGCATAAAAAATCAAGTTAAGCCAAAAAAAGCTCCAGGGTATGATAAAATTAATGGACGACTGCTGAATATATTCGAAATTTATTTAATGCAATTTTCAGACTTAATTACTTCCCAAAGGCTTGGAAAGTTGCGGAACTAATTGCTATCGCAAAACCAGGTAAAGATCCATCATTTGCATCCTCATATAGACCAATTAGCTTGATTCCGATACTGTCCAAAGTATTTGAAAAAATTTTTCGAGCCAGACTAATTCCCATATTGGAAAGTAGGAATACCATACCAGACCATCAATTTGGCTTCCGCCGGAATCACTCGACTGCACAACAAGTCCATAAAGTTACAAATAAAATCCTAAACGACATCGACGACAAGAAGTTCTGCCTAGGAGTGTTCATAGACGTAGAAAATGCATTCGATAAGGTCTGGCATGAAGACCTAATTTTAAAGCTCTTCATGTGGTTTCCAGAAAACATAGCTCAAATTCTTACAAACTATATCAAAGACAGAGTATTCTTTGTGAGGTACAGAGACGAATATTCCACTTTCAGGCAAATAAATACAAGCGTACCTTAAGGAAGCGTGCTAAAAAGCGTTATACACCATTTTCACCCCATCTGAAAACTCTTCAATGCTAGCAACTTTCGCTGATGATACAGTCTTGCAAAGTGCTGTCTACAATACTACAGTAGCCACATTGCAAAGAAACTTAAACTCTACGCTAGATTGGTTTAATAAATGGAAAATTAAAATAAACAACACTAAAACGGTACAAGTGATATACACTACCAAAACCAAATTTACTCCAATCCACTTGAAAATCCATGGTAATGACGTAACTATTGCAAATATAGCAAAATATCTAGGCCTATATATTGACAGCAAGCTGATTTGGAAGTACCACATAAAAAAATCGTGATCAGATCAAGCAAAGAAGTAAACAATTACACTGGATTTTAAATAGGAACTCTAGACTATCCCTAAAAAACATAATAAAACCAATTTGGACCTATGGAGCCCAAATATGGGGAACTGCGAAAAAATCAAACACGGCATTTATTCAGAGACAACAATCAAAAAAATAAAAAAAAAAATTTTCGGTTGTAGAATACAGTTTGGATGATACGCAACGACCGCTGTTAGCAACGAAGACGGCACATATTTCATCGTTCAAGGATTTCACAATAAATATTATTGTCATATTTTTATTTCTTATCAATGAATTGAAGAAGATTCATAGTTTGAACGAAGATTTTGTTGTCATCGAAAAGAACTTCCCTCCTTGCAAAAAGCGTACGATGTTCTCAATGAAGAAGTACCGGATTGAAACATCTTGCCTGAAAAGCTAGAATAGTATTTATATAAAAAAATATTTTTTTTTTCCTACAGTAAACATTTCTGTATAAAATGCAGCGATCGTCTTGATCTACTTTGCTTGACTCAGACCGTTGATCAATAATGTCTTACCATCAGTGCAAAAACAGTGCTGCCAAGTATCACGAAACTGTAGCAAGTGGCCGCGCGAATTTTGGCAGTTTTGGTATTTTGTGGCAATATGTGACAACAATTTCAAATTTAAAAATCAAAATGGAAAATTTGCATTGAATTCATTGCAGTTCACATCAATCATCATCAATTAATTCGAGTGGCTTTATTTACTTTATACAAAAAATGCAATACCAGTTGGAAATAAATAAACAATCAAAGTTTCAAACAGCTGATTGTGTAAAGTTGCGCCTTTTTATTTTGTACAAGTGTGCTCACGACTCCGTTTGTGCAGTAGCAAGAACTTGTGAATACTTAGATGATTTTTACTGTATAGGGCTGGAATTCGCAATGGGCCATTCTAATTTCGCTACGTTTTAATAGATCAATTAAAAAATGCGCGAAAAAAAGTTAGCATTTCGCAAAATAGTGCTTCAAAAATTATTCAAGAAGTACTGAAAGGTTGTCGGCAGAGTTGAAGAATGATTTTATTACCGGAATAAGTTGCAAAATTCGATGAATCACTGGCATAAGACTGAGTCAACGTATTGTGCTGTGACAAAGTCGGTAGGCAACGAGTATTGTAGTTCGAAAAGTTTTGCCATATTTTGAAGATCAGAGAACCTATGTCGAATAGAATTTCGATTTACCGTATAGCAACTTGACGTAATCGTATCTGTTAATAGCTTTTTTGCATGTATGTAGGTTAAAATTGTAGTTTGGTCATTTTTACATGTTTTTTTTTTTGTTTGTTTTGTTTTTGTAAAAAAAACGAAACGAGAACATGCAGGCAATATAAAGAACATGTCCCCGCAAACAGGGACGTCTAGTCAGCCGAGTACAGTTTGTACACATGCTGAGTTTCAAAATGTATGTAATAGATAATGGATACCCCACAATGTGTGAATGTTCGTAATCAGTTCGATAACACTAGTTAATCAAGCGGTGTTCGTCCATCCTGTAGTTTATCTAATCACCTTTTCTTTTTTTTTGTTTTTTTTTTTGTTTTGAACATCTACAAATTAGAGACACCAAACTAGGAGTGTAGTTTCTATAATAGTAGCGTTATGAAAATTGTTTCCTCCTCCTAACTGTTTAATCGTAATATAGCAGAAAATTGCACATAAAACCAGAATCACTAGAAAGTTATCATTAAAATAAGTATTTTGAACTTTTGGAACAAACGTATATCGTGTATCCAAAGGAAACAAGGTAAAATAGGTTTGTGCGAATATATGTAACAGACAGAAGGAAGTATTGTAGATCACATAAAGTATATATATATATATATATATATATATATATATATATATATATATATATATATATATATATATATATATATATATATATATATATATATATATATATATATATATATATATATATATATATATATATATATATATATATATATATATATATATATATATATATATATATATATATATATATATATATATATATATATATATATATATATATAGCGCGCGCGCGCGCGCGCGCGCGCGCGCGCGCGCGCGCTATATATATATATATATATATATATATATATATATATATATATATATATATATATATATATATATATATATCTCTCTCTCTCTCTTCTCTCTCTCTCTCTCTCTCTCTCTCTCTCTCTCTCTCTCTCTCTCTCTCTCTCTCTCTCTCTCTCTCTCTCTCTCTCTCTCTCTCTCTCTCTCTCTCTCTCTCTCTCTCTCTCTCTCTCTCTCTCTCTCTCTCTCTCTCTCTCTCTCTCTCTCTCTCTCTCTCTCTCTCTCTCTCTCTCTCTCTCTCTCTCTCTCTCTCTCTCTCTCTCTCTCTCTCTCTCTCTCTCTCTCTCTCTCTCTCTCTCTCTCTCTCTCTCATATATATATATATATATATATATATATATATATATATATATATATATATATATATATATATATATATATATATATATATATATATATATATATATATATATATATATATATATATATATATATATATATATATATATATATATATATATATATATATATATATATATATAGATATATATATATATAATATATATATATATATCAAAAAAAGTAGGTCAATATTTGACCGCAATAAAAATAAGTCTAAAAGCCGAGTTTTAGCCAATTATCTTAAAAGTTGATATAAAAAACACAAACAACATCCGGCCAGATGAACAGATAGACGGAGAGGCGGACATAGCTAAATGGACTTGGCTTGTCTTATTGAGCTGATCTACAATACTTTGTTCGGTCTACAATGACTCCTTTAATGCGTTACAAACTTTCCGACAATACGATAATACCATTTCACACTATGTATGAAATATCTCACAATTACCATGCTACGCTCACTTTTAGGGGTAACCGCCATGCAAATAATTGTTCAACACTCGCACCAAATTTAGAGAAAATGTAATTCACAATGTGTTTACCACTTCATAATTTACATTTACCTTGTTATTGAGTAAATCGGAAAGTTTCATTCAACTTAAGTTCTTTAATATATTGTTTTTACATTTTTTTCTTCAGCGTTTCTTTTTTTTTTTTTTTAATATTTTAAGAAACTGTTCAGATTTCTTACAAAGATTATCTTCTGCAGCACAAAGCAGAAGCTTTTTCTTGTTCATATTTCCGATGAGAAAGACTAAATTTTTTATTATAGATTTGTGCACAATTGTCTTACTGAAGCAAGTATTAGGCATATACGACGCATTTTCTTTCGGTTCGGTAATACGAAGGCCCACACAACACACATATACACAACCCAGTCGCGTACTTGGCCTCCACACTCTAGTAAAGAAAAGAGTGAGGCGACTACGAAAGCCCAAACAAAGAGGAGACGAAGATTACAGAAAAAACTGTATACTTGTAATTTATCTCATTCTGTCGCAGGCTAAATCCTATTAGGAATATGTTCGTCTCTTTTTACTGTCGCTTTTTCGTTTCATCGAATTTTCAAATCACAACGGTGCTAAAGAATTTAAAAAAAAATTATAAAATCCGGAATTTAGAAAGACATCTTAAAAATAGACATATTGTAATAAAAAAATGTACAATTACATCCGAACAGACGTTCTGATTTTATCATGATTCATTGAAACCAGCGATTATTTTCAATATTCACACACATACGAACAGAAACGGAAACAATATATAGTATATATGGTATGTCCGATGCATCTTTCTGAATGTTACAAATTTCGTGTCAAATATGTGTGAGAAGTAAGAAAAACATTGCCATGCCACAGAAAGCGTAAAACTTAGAACAGAAAGTCATTCGATTATCTATTTTAGGTTATGCTATTTTTCATACTTATTGAAGACTTTGAAAGTACAATAGCTGAGCTAAAGATGATTTTTCTTGACTACAAATTATATTTTACTAATAGGAAACAAGTATTCGATTAGACGCATCTTAAGCATTGTGTTCAGATTAATAAATCTATGAATCCAGAACACCTACTACAAACACCTACAAATACGTACAGAATCTAAAAGCCATTTTCTGCTATGTTGAAATATGGGTTAGGAAAAATCATCAAAGGTCTAGTTCTTTTAGCCAAGCCCTTATATCAACTAGTCTTCACCCCAATTTTACTGGGTCTTCAAGTCTTTGATTAACGGGCGCATGTATTAAGATGAAATAATTTTGTCGAGCTAATAAAAATGTGTGTATTCTCTTAAATCTTCTTTTTGATTATATACGCGTATTTTCCAGAAACTCAGCCAACACAATACACCAGCTGCATGCGCACAGGATATAAAAACCAAAGGAAGAACTACAAAAAACGAACCCTAATGAAAGGAAGCGCGTGTTGCGCTTTACTCTACTATCTCATGTTCTGTCGGAACGGAAACGGGCGAGTAGGGTCGGTTCGATAATGTAAAGGCAACTGGCTGCAGACTTTGGTGACCTACTCATAATGTTGCCAATGGCTTGTACCATGTATTAGTATCTATAAAAGCAACCGAAACAAGTGCGGACAGAACGACTCAGCACGAATAAGGTTATATGGTATAGAACAACGCAAAGATGTCCATCAGTCTATCAAGGAGACTTTCATAATGTAGTCATAATTTTATTTAAAGCAATAAACTCACACAAAAGCTTTTGTAAAAAGGATATCCTGTTCAAGATTTTAGTATTGAAATTCCTTCTTTCTTTGCACTACGTAAATTTTCCATTTGCTGCGACTTCCTTTTTAATACTTTACTTTCATTTCGTTGGTTTAAAAATATTTATCAGCAAGGTTACACTAAATATTGTTTATCTCCTTGATTCATCATAGTTTGGTTTGGAAATTCGCTGAATATGACAGCACAAATAACAAAATAATTTAAGCATAATGCATTGTTAAAACCAATTTTCTTTCTCATTTAAAAGCTATTATTCAGCAATGTAAACTTTTTGTAGGTTTTATTTATAATTTCCTTAAAATATTTTGTATGTTTGTCAGTCTATTATACTACTCTTCATACAAAATGTGAATATTATTATAATTTTGGCACAATGTTTGCAATACCTTAAAAGCAGCGCCCCATAAAGTGCATATACCTTGAATGAACGTTTCACACAAGAGGCCGCCACTAGTATATGAACCAATATTCGAGTTTCCAATTTCTTGCCGCTAAAACCTATTGTCAATTAGCGTCTTTGGCAGCTTGTGTCATTTGTTTGAAACGTAAACAAACATAATACTAAATATTGCCTCGAACATGTCGAATTTCGTACCAGATAAAGTGTTTCTGAGCGAAGTTCTTCTTCATTACTTTAATATTAAGAAAAGTGGAAGTTTACGGCGAGCATGCTCCATCTGAACAATCGTGTCGGAGGTGGTTTGGTCGCTTCAAAAGTGTTGATTTTGAGCACGAAGATAAGGAACAGCGGGGTCAACCCAAATCCAAACGAAGATTTGCAATCATTGATCTATGTGGACCAATGCCAAACGCTTCAGGAGTTAACAGAATCATTGAGAGTGGATGAGTCGACAAACGGCAAACGTCTAAAAGCCATGGGATTGATTCAAAAGCAAGGCAAATGGGTGCCATACGAGTTGTAGTCGCGCGACGTCGAAAGGCGATTTTGCAAAACCGGTCAAGACCTACTTTGGAAACGCTGAAATCGCAAGTCCTACGACACCCGCAGTATACTCCAGACATCGCTCCTTCCGTCTACTACTTGTTCCGGTCGATGATACTTGGCCTGTTCCAGCAGAAGTTCACTTCATATGCTTCCTGTTCCCTCAATTGATACGGAGACTTTCTATAATCACAGGCAAAATACTTACCTGAATAAGCAAGATTTATACAAAAGAAGGTATAGCTTCCATACAAAGTGTGAAGCGTATTAAAGCTTCGGTTCCACCGAAGTTATCGCTTTCTCTTGTTTTTAAAACAATATTTGTTTTGAAATTGGTCTAATCAAGTTTGGCAATAAGTTTCATTAATAATAGCTGACATTGTATAAATTGTACACTTATATCCGTAAATATTTGAGTCCTCGAGAGCTCAACTGTCAAGAGTGCTGTCTAACATTTCAAACGAGCTGGGTTCAACCCCAGCTACATCGTATATTGCTATCATTTGTAATTTAATTCTGTCTTATTCTTTCATCCCCGTAAGCAATTCACACACAACCCTCATTGCATCCACAACCGCCAAAAAGTTCAAATTGATGCCAAATACGTAGAAAATTAAAAAATCTTACTCAGTGTCGACACCTATAGTATGTGTGCTAGTACGTTCGAAAGATTCATGCTATTCCTTACTTTCTCAACTAAACTTCATGACATTTGGTTTAATGCAAGCGGATATATTGCGCTCCAAGTGACAGTGTGTTTGTCGCATCGGTGGAAAAATGTACTTCGAACAAAGAGCAAATATTTAATTCCGTTTTAAACTCGCCAAAAATTTCGCGGAAACGTTTTGATAAAAGAAGTTTTTAATGAGAATTGAATGTTCCGTGCCACTGTATTAGCCAAACTCAATACTGCGATACGTGTAATTGGAATTGGACATGTGCAAAAACATACAATTCATAGAATTTTGGACGACAATTTAAATGTACGAATGCACAGTTTATTGCAATGTGTCCCAAACTATACAAAATCAAATCGATCTACACTTGTTACTGATTTTTTTCATTTAGTATCACACTTTTACCAATAACCACTCACTGTACTCGTTTGGTTTGGTACGGCGTTTTAAATCTTCTTGAAAAAATGCGTTTGTCAATGAAAGGAAAGCGCTAGGCGCGCGACCGACATCACGAAATAAGTTCCGGCCGACAGCAATAAATCCGCTTCCAGTAGACCAAATGTCAGAAAATTTTAAACTGTTAGTTGGAAAAGAATGCAACGCACTAAGAAAATACTCTATTTCAAAAGTTCTATTTAGTTTGGAATGTAACTTGCATATGAACAAAATTTTATTATATTAAAATTTGGTATAACTAATCATCCTTTAAAAAAAAATTTAAGCGTAAAATGCAAGTGGATTGAAGCTACGGTTTCACCGAATTTAGCGTTTTCTCTTACTGTTATACAATTTTAAAATATTGTTACTGAATTTTGATCCACTTCAACTAATTCGATAGAGCTAGCATTGAACATGTAACTGTGGACCCGATGACAGTAAAATATGCATTATAATTAATAAATAAATTAAAACATTCGTGCGAAGTCTCACTAATTTTGTACTGCTATCTACACCGATAATACTGTGACTTAAAATTTCAATAGTTAAGATTCGGTATCAGACCAAATCATCACAACATGACACATACGGAGGTGTCACAGAAATCTCTAGACAAAAATCCGTCTGGTGATATGAATGGAATATGATTTGATGAGTTTATATATGCAATCAACAATTTCAACCAGCAAAAGGTTGGAGATTTCAACGGTCTAATAGAGACACCTACGAAATTGATTTAGGTGGGAATTGGGGTGAAAGAGATTTCTGTGACACCTCCTAGAGAAATGTGAAATGGTATTATCAAAATTTGTAAAACATTAAAGGTGACATCGTAAACTCCATAAAGCACTCGTATATTCTTGATAAGATTAACAAGCAGATTCGATCTAGGTTTATCCGCCTGCCTGTCTGGATGCTATTGCTCATTTTTTCGGTACAATTTTTAATATATTGGGTGTCTCAAAAGAAAGTTCACATTTAATTTGCTGATTGCGTGAACGCAACTATTCCGAGGGGCGCGGGGGATATGTCAATCGGTAGCCTAGCTTTTGGGAATTTAGTCGCTATAGAGCGTTTCTCGCGAGCGAGTTTTACAAAAACGGTAATTCAGCGAATGTAGCCCGTCCAAGGTCTTCGAGAACGTTCGAAAACGTAGACAGTGTTACTCAGTCTGTTCGTGACAACCCGGACCTTTCGATTGATTCGGAAGCGTGATGTTGCTTTAAACGTGCATAGATCATCATTGTTCCGCATTTCTAGCCACTTCACACACGTCCAACAGGTCTCTACCACGAGTTCATGAAATTTTTCCTGGCAGATTGAACTCCAGGAGAGGTGACATTAATTGGCCTCCACGAAGTCCCGATTTAACCCATATGGACTTTTTCGTGTGTGGTTACGTCAAATTTAAAGTTTACGGCAAAAAACCGACTTCCCTGGCACAATTAAAAGGAAATATACGTCACGAAATGGCAGCCATCACGGAGAATACCTGCCGAGCCGTCATTGGAAATTTTAGTGCTCGATTAAATGAATGCCGTGAATGCAACCGTTTACATTTGGACAATATCATTTTTAAGAAAAAAATTCCCAAAGTGTGTATTTTAATATGCAATAAACCTTTTTTCAAATAAACTACTTACTTTTTTTTATCGATTTTTTAAATGTGAACTTTCTTTTGAGACACCTTGTATATAAATCTAAAAAAAAGAAATTTTTTTATTCAAGTCAATGTCAACATGACATTTTATATGATGGCTTCTTATGTAGGGATGCTTCACAATTTATATAATGGGTGTTCCATTAAGACCTATGCTACTTTATAATAATAGACTGCAATCGACATTTTTTTTGACATGTTATGTGAATGTCAACGTGACGCTATAGAATTTTAGTTATGCAACACAAAACGAAAGGGCAGCGCATTGGAATCGAACTTTGGGTCTTAAATTTCAAGTCGATGGTAGAAACTGTAAGATCGAAACTGAGTCTACAGAGCTAATTTTTTTAGTATAGTTAATCAAATTGAAAATTTTCTGTTCGGTTTTTGTGCGAAAAACTTTTGTAGTATAGCTTAGGGCAACTTGAAAAGTTTATATGATGGTTTCTTATAGACATACGCTTCACATATACATATATTAATGGGCGTGTTCCGTGCAATTAGTGGTTTAGCTGCCATACACTTTGGTTACAAATAAAATAAAAACAATTTAAATTAGTCTACCTTAGCAAGGATGCACGTTACTTCGTAGTCACGGCTGATTCATTTTCACCTATTTTTCAATAGATTTCTCAACCAAAATCTAATTGAAAGTACGTTCACTGATTTGTATGCATGAATCAATAAATATTGTCAGTATAAAAGAAGAAAGAGCTATAGTCGAAGTGCTTGCCTATATAATACCCTGTGCACGGCATATTGTTTTCTTTTAGAAACTATATTACAAAGAAAAATAATACATTTTTTGGGCATATTAAGGCATACTATAAAAATATAACAAGCATTTTCATAAAATTGACATCTGAATTATTTTCATTTTTTTTTTTGCCTCTACGGAAAAATGGTTGCGAGTTATGAAACTTCAAGTTACTTCAAGTAGCAGTGCGGTACTTAAAGACCACATACTGTGAAATTAGTTTGTCTAAGTCTTCTATAGATATTCATACGGCTGGACAGACATGGCTATATGAACTCATCTTGTCGCACTGATAAGGAATATATATACTTTATGTGGCATCCGATGCTCTCTTCGCTATGGTATCGTACATACATTTTGACAGCTCCTGTTACATATATAACCTGTTACAAATATTATTTTTACAGGGTATAAACATAAACAGTAACGACATTTTCGGTTACAAACAAACGTCATAGGATCTGTCGTAAATTAATGTATTCCTTTAATACTTTTATATAAAAAAAAAAACAATTTCACCCGACTTTTGTTAAAAATTCTCCTACTACTAAGAAGAGCCTAATGTATATACTTAAAGATTTTAAAGGATTTTGCTACAACTCATTAAAAATCGAACTAAATTCTAAATTATATAAGTTTGTGCAAAAGCTACCTAAGAGTATGCTTGTGTGTGTGTGTATGTGTGTGTGTGTGTGTGTGTGTGTGTGTGTGTGTGTGTGTGTGTGTGTGTGTGTGTGTGTGTGTGTGTGTGTGTGTGTGTGTGTGTGTGTGTGTGTGTGTGTGTGTGTGTGTGTGTGTGTGTGTGTGTGTGTGTGTGTGTGTGAAGATCCTGTGCGGCCTACTCGACAACAGTGGCAATAATGTCGAAAACGATGCTAAGGTTGCAACAATAATGACCAAAACCAAGAACCACGCAAATGGCGTGAAGTGAATTGGAGCGTTTTAGCGCAATAAAGGACGATTTAATCCTTTTGTTGACAGTAAGCGCCATAGCAACAAATTCACACACGCACATTTTGTACACATCCAAGCGATTAGGCACTCACACTTGGGTTGGCAACTTCTTGACATAATATGGGTGTTCCGATAAGTGTTGATTATTGATTGTGTTTGTTGAAAAAGCTTCATGAATTATTAATCCTCTTGCTATAGAATCATCATAACTATAAACAAGAAAAAACGTTTACTTCGGTTAAACCGAAGCTCTAATACCAGTCACAAGAAATTTTAAATAGTATTGTAAAATATAAATAGGGTTTAAATAGGGGCTACCCCAAAAAATGAGTGGTACACGCCCATTAGTAGATGTGAATGAAGCGATGTAGTAGATGCGTAAGATGCCGAAATATCGAATTTCAAGTTGATATTGACGTTTTCCATACAAATGCATAAAAGTGAACTGTGGGTTTATATGGGAGTACCTCAAAAAGTGGGCGGGCCACGCCCATTAGTCTATGTATGTTAAGCGCATGTCGATAAAAAGGCACCATATCGCATTTCAACCTAATATTGACTTTAATAAAGAAGTATTTCTTACAAAAAGTCAAAAGTGGACCATAGGTTTGTATGGGAGCTACCCCAAATAGTAGGCGGGTCCCACCCATTAATGTATATGTCAGGCATCCGTCCACTAAAAGTTAGCATATCAATTATTTGGTTTATATTGATTACAATAAAAACATTTTTCATACAAAAAGTCAAAAGTGGGCGGTGGGTTTGTATGGGGGCTGCCCCATATAGTGGGCGTGTCAATCTTGACACTCTATTAAACTGCTATAAATAGAAGTGTATGCGCAAAAAATGCGCAACAGCATATAGACGGACGCACAGACAGACGGACAGACTGACAGACAAACAAACGAACATAACTACATCGACTCGTCTCCTCGAGCTGATCAAGAATATATATACTTTATGGGGTCTACGATGCCTCCTTTCATGCGTTACAAACTTTCAGACAAACTGATAATACCATTTCACACTATGTGTGAATGGTATAAAAATAATCGGATATACTTCAAAATATTTTATGACTTTATGATCTACGTTTTGTTTATGTTTAATTAACCTAGAACAGTGTTCATTCACATACATTATTATAAATAAACAACTGCAGCTGCAGACTTCTTGTGAAATCATTGTATGATATTGTATCTGAGTATATAAATGTATATCATAAACAGTGTAAGACCAGCTTTGACAATTATAATTGTACGAGTATGTTGCAACAACTCACATTATAATGTGCATTACTTCCGCTCCATTCATTTGTTTTACGGCAATCTGTCTTTCTCGTTTTTGTGCCATTTCGTTCTATCCAATTTAATTTTATTTTGTTATAAACCACAAACAAAATATTACTTGAAAAACTGCAATTCAACTCTAAACATAACGTAGTTCAAGTTTACAATTCATTTCACTTTGTATCAGTTATTTTGATAGTACCCTCTAATAGTAATCTGCTGTTGCCGTTGAATAGCTCAAAGGACACATCAAGAGACGCAACGCACACTTGCACTCAAACATTGAGATAGGTTATGTGTGTGGCATTTTATGCAAATGAAAATATAAATTCACAGAAACAGCAATATACGTTAAGAGCGAAAGAGATAAACACATGAAGTAGAGCAACAAAAAGAGATAGAGCAAATGCTGCAGATTATTGCAATTTACACACTTTGCCGAGCTAAAGCAAAGGCACGTATACGAAAGATACTCAAACACACTCACAAGTCACATACATACTACTTTTATATCCATTACAAAAACTTAGTATAGTGTAGGTACTAATTTTGAGGCAAATATTGTAACAAGCAGAATGAAAAGTGTATACAAGTAAATTTTCAAAATAAATTCAGCTCGACGAAACAAATTGATGTATGTAACCATGCTCATACGTCGAGCAGTGATACTGTGGGTATTACTACTCGCTCAGTTTTCAATAAATCCATAAAAAAATCTGTACGAACACTCTCTGGTAAAACTGACACATGTTTATAATTCCGAATGCCATAGAAATACCACAAAGGAAATTTTTTTTGTTTTTGGGTTTTTTTTTTTTTTTTTTTTGGTGCATAAATATACGTTGGCTCCTTTGTTGGCTTGCAGGTTGCCATTTCTTTCTCTACTTTTTTCGCTTGTTTACACTCATATGCCAGTTTTTATGATTTTGTGGTGCTCACGCGCTTCAGTGTTTACATTTGTTTGATTTATGATTCCGTTGACGACTTACACTCACTAGCACACATTTTTTTCATGTTCACAGCCATTGAGAGCAAATAAAATTCAATAAATAAACATGTTCCTAAATTTTCTAAATCGGTTGTTTTTGTTTTGGATACTTTTTATAACCATTAGCAAGTTACTTACCAAATTGGCCATGATGTTGCCACTACACGGTTTAGCTCCCATTCAAAACACTTTGTATTTATTTTGTTGTGTCAAACATGTTTCGATCTAAGCTATTATTTTTGTTTTGAAATTGTTCTGCGACATACCTTAGGTGAATTCAATAAATTTAAAAACAAAGTTGCATTATTTAAACTGTTATTGTATAAATTGGAACGCTATATAAGTAAATATTTGAGATTTCGATAGCTCAACTGAGTAGCGCGCTCACGAACATTCCATTCTCAAACAAAAAAACTGTTATAAATTCCAGCGTTGACAATAAAAAGAAGTGTGAAGAGTTTTTAAAATTCTGTTTCAACGATTGCAACATTTTCTTTTGTTTTTATTATTTTAGCAAGCAATTATGGCCGTATAAAACACGAATACAATCAGCAAATTGTTGTCCCCTTCATTGATGTTAGAGCAGATCAGAACATAGACAAAGGAAAAATTCTACAGGTGCGAGAGGTTGAAATATAGTTTCATTAAAAAGTGAAACGAAAACCAAACAGGAAATTAAACAGCAAAAATACCATATTAAAATGAGAATCTATGCGAAAGATAAGGCAACGCTGCACTCAAAAATGACAACGTAATAAAAGTTCGGCAGAAATAGTGTATTTATCTATATTTTTATGGTGTTTTGTGGATTATTTCTTCATTCGGTCACTCTTTACACAAAATAATAATTAGTGCACAATAAAACTAGAAAAAAGAGCAACAATAAATAATGCAAAGACAATTAATTACTTTGGCATGTCATGCGCAAATGGTGAATATACTCAATGCATTTATTTTTAATGTTGTTTCCTCTATTGAATCTGTATATTTTAATAGAAACATAAACAAAAGTCAAGTGTGATCTATACGAGTCGATGTGAAAAATATTGCTGTATGTATATTGTATCTATCCCTTTCGCAAGGTCTCCATCGTGTTTAAAATCCCAGAGCAATGAAGAAAAATGAAAAAAAAAATTGCTGATTGTATTCGTGTGTCATACGGCCATTAGCAAATAGTTCTCACATTTAACTTTAGTATGAAAATGGCTACGAACAACCATTCTGAAAAAAAAAATTTCAATCTGATTTTAAGTTACATAGATATCAGATCAAATTTGTTAGCATTTAAAGCTCTAACGAAATTTTTCATTCTTATTACAAATTATATTAACTTAAATATATTTAAGAACGTTTTTTATGAAAATAGTTTTTAGGTTTTGTATGAAACTATGTTCGCAAAGTATCAGGCACGCCCACTGAAATCCTTGTGGATTTACTCTGGCATGAATAGTATATCCCGCTTTGTTACGCAAGTTATCGTATTAATTATAGGCGTCCACTTGAAGATTAAGCTGTCTTAAATATTTAAAGCCTAATATATCTATTTTAGGTGCCTGTGTAGAATACCAAACTAAAATTTCTACCTTATTCTAAGTCTATTTCAGGCGCGTTGCCATTAAAGTAGTCTACAGAAAAATCCGTCAAATAAACTACTACTTCAACATATTTATATTTCAGAATTGTCATGCTTTGCTTTATGTAGTTCAAGTTATACACATTTGAGATTTGAAGCATCATTCCGATAGCCCACACAAATGCCTAAGTAGATCCTTGCATTAAATATTCAGCATATATATATATATATATATATATATATATATATATATACATATCTTATATACACATCTTTATATCTTGCTTTGACTCTCATATTTTTGTAAGCCACTTAGGCATTATATAAATATCATCTCAATATAAAAACAAAAAGTTTTATAAAAAATACACATACAGATAGATATACACAATTTTACCATTTAGTAGTAGTAGTACATACTTTGAGTGTTGAATTTTTCTTTTTCAAAGCAGCATTAGGAAGTACAGCATTTACTTACAATGAGTGGTTTTATATTGAGACATGTTTGAAGGGCTCTAATCCAGTGTCGTAATGATGCGAAGAGCCACTGGGTGTATGGGTGGTGTGCGCTAAAACTTTGTGCAATTTTGCCAAATAATATTCGTTTTTTTTTTTTTCGGCAAATTTGTATCAAATTGGTGGTTTTGTGGAAAAATTGAAGAATAATGTTTGATTTGTCGCGCAAATTTGCCAAAAATGGCGGTTTCGTTGGCAATTTGGTTGAATAATGTAAGGTTTTTCAGAAAACTTGTCAAAGAAGTGCAAGTTTGCCTAACGAAGTGATTTTAGTCCACTAATTTGACACATAAAGGAGTTTTAGTTGACAATTTCGTCGCATAATGTTGAAGGCTTTCGTTTTAATTAGAAAATTTGCAGAATGACTACGGTTTTGTATGGCAATTCTAACAAAGAAAGTAGCTTTAGTCGAAAAGTTTTTAAACTGAAATCGTTTTCAGAATCGTTTTCAAAAGCAACAAACATAGTTTCCAAGCCAATTTCATGGGGAAAAATATTGAAAATATTGGAAGAAATGATTGAAGCATATTCGGATTCAGCATATATCACTTTGAAGGTGGTCTACGACAAGCACTACATTATACGTGCAATAACGAGGTTTATACTGATACGTCTGATCGCGACGTGTTGTATACCATTAGAAAGATCTTGAAACATATATTCAGAGTATATTAATAAATACAAAATCGAATCATTCCGCTCCGCAATATATGACATTGAAATTACCCATCGTCAAGTGGATTTTTTATTTGATATTTTTTTTTACAGATATTTCCACGAAGGTATTTTTTTTATGGAATTTATCGCAAGGTTACTATCGAGACGATAAGGAATACAGATGGCGTTTTAGCTTTGTTTTCTCGGCACATACAAAGTCTGTCTCTGGTGAGGACAACTAAATAGTACATACTATATATATCGTATACCGCGATGGATGATGGATGAAAGGAGAGAATAATTTTGCGTAAACGCTGGTCTCCTGATTTAAGTAACACACAAAAATATATTATGAGTTCGATATCAAATTCAGGGATAAACTTTTGCGTTCATTGTGCCTTTTTTAGTTGCAAAAACTTCAGACTGAATAAAGTAAGTTCCATATAAAATACCGCCCACTTTAACCATTACATTGCATTAAACCCAGTTACCCATACAATAAAAGTATATAAAGGGTGTTTTTTAATAGACGTATGGTTTTCAAGAAGAAATAAAACGCATATAATTTAATGTTGTGGCCAAGATATTTAGCTTTATTATAAAGATAAGTGTTTGCCATTATGTTTTAAAAATGATTTCGGGCAAGTGTGCGGTTGGCTCGAATAAATTCCAGCAATTTTTGCAGCAATTGGGGCCGTATGTCAGCAATAACGTGGCGAATATTCTCTTCCAAGGCGTCAATCGTCTCAGGCTTATCTGCGTAGACAAGCGAATTCACATAACCCCACAAAAAATAGTCCAGCGGTGTTAAATCGCACGATCTTGGAGGCCGCGCCACAGGCCCACGACGCGAGATAATGCGCTCACCAAAAGTTTCCTTCAATAAATTGATTGTTTCGTTGGCTGTATGGCATGTAGCGCCGTCTTGTTGGAACCAAAGATCGTCCACATCAACATTTTCCAATTCAGGCACGAAAAAGTCATTAATCATGGCTCTATAGCGTTCCCCATTGACTGTAACATTATAGCCGGATTCATTTTTGAAGTAATATGGACCAGTGATTCCCTCTACCCATAGAGCACACCAAACAGTGACTTTTTGAGGATGTAACAGCTTGCTTGTGTATTATCATTACTCCAAATGCGACAATTTTGTTTATTAACGTACCCATCCAACAAAAAGTGAGCTTCATCGCTGAACAAAATTTTCTTGTGAAAATCGGGATCGGTGGCCATCTCCGTTTGGTAATAAATTTGCATGATTTGCAAACGTTGTTCCGGAGTAAGTCGATTCATTATGAAATGGCAAACCAAACTGACCATAAACCAAGTGACAGCTGCCAAAAAAACAGCTGCCGAAAACAGTGTTACTAGATTGAAAACCACACGTCTAAAAAAACACACAAAACAAAAAAATGCATCCATCCAACGTATGTCTGTCCATCTGTCTCAACGTCAAGCTCTCTAAATCTATAAAACATAAAACATTCAAACTTGGATACCCTAATATAAGGAATAGCGCCATACAAACTGACAACTTTTGAATTTTTGTGCTAAAATCTTTAAAGAAAAGAAAATAAAAATATCGATAAAGGCGACTTAGGAAAACACAGCAATTGAAGGAATATTACACTTCATAATACAATACAGAAAATCATAACCTTCACAATACTAGAACGCATTTCTTCGAAAATAGGAGAATCTTTGCGCTAGCTTGTTGCTAGCGCAAAGATACTCCTATTTGGTTTCAGACCAAATTGCAGCTGAGTGCAGTCATCCGAATTCAACTCGCCACTCTTTCAGCTCTGTGCTGACTTTAAAAGAGCATTTGATACAAGAGATGCTATTTGGTTTAAGTACAGCGAATGTAAAGCTTTCTGTATGGAAAAAAGCGTCAGACAAGGTTTTATGGGTGTATTGTCATCAACACTATTTCTTGTAGTGCTCGACTACGTAGTGACACAAACCAATAAAGATGCCCCAAAAAGTGTGCAAAGACAACTTAAAAACCGTCTTCATAATCTCGTCTACGCTGGTAATATTTGCTTGCTATCGCACGCTGTGTCGGGCATGAAGCAAAAGTAGGCTTGGAAATAAATGTGAACAAAATGAAAGTTTTACCAGAATATCAACGGATATCAAATCGAAATGGTTAATAAACTCTGTTGCTTTCGTATCATAACCATCAAAGACGGCGAAGTTCCAACAGCAAGAAAGTTACTTATATCGCGCATGAGCTTTGAATGGAACCGCTAAGGATTCCACAACCCAGATAGGTCGAAAAATACAATACATGGCACAGAACCATTGAAAGCGAGTACGTGTGAATAGTGAATAGGTAAATCGTGGCCAGATATCGAACAAGTGCAGCAACAGGCTGAAAATATTATTTCAACATTGGGCCGGTCTAATCATTATATTTAATTCAACACTTTCAAATTTTCACATTTTGTGATAGCTTATAATAACAAATTGAAATTAAAGTATCTGACCGCATCAATTAAGCGGCGACAAAATACACATTTCAATTAATTCACCTTAGTTTAATTGTTAACACAGAGAAGCCGCAGTTAAGCCTTTTAATTATGACAACAGTGAGAACGAAAAAAAAATAAAAAAAAAAACACTAGCTTAGGTAGTGCCAAAGCTTAAATACTCTACATACAAGTAAATTTGAGAAATATTATATTAAATGATTAATTAACCTTATTAAAAAATGTTAATAAACAATTTTAATGGAAAATGTTTTTCATTTTTTATGACACTCCGTGTACGTTATCTAAAAAACAGCCATACTGCCAAATTATAAACAAATGTATCTAGAAATGAGGAACAAGTTTGCGATTTTATGAAAAGTAAAGCAGATAGTCAGACAAATAGACGAGGCTATAACGATATTTATAAATACTTTATTGGAACTTCGATGATTCTTTGCATGCGTTGCAAACACAGTGACAAAGTTATAGTACTATTCACACAATATGTGCAGAGTATAAAAATAGGGGCAATTTCATTACTGTCAACATAAACAACTCAGCATAATTAGCATCAGCAATGAACTTTTTGGCGTAGAGACAAATGAAGCACTACACTACAGAAATGTCATTAAGACAACAAGCTAGCAAACAAGCTGACGGATTAATGAACAGCAAACGAGGCACCGAATAGGCAATAAAAAGATGGAGAGTCAAACTTTTAGAGGCACCAAAATAAAAGTAAGACACCTCATCTGTATCTACTGAATTCGGTTCAACCGCAAAATCTGATGCTTACTTAACTAACAACCGCCACAAGTTGCTCTCCAGAGAATAGAGCCAAAGTACACAGAGACAGACATACTTGTACATTCAACCAACTAACCAACCAAGCAACATCATTTGAAATTATTACTTCGTTTTAGACAGGAAGGTAGGCAGGCAGTCAGGCAGGCAGGCAGGCAGGCAGGCAAAAACTTGTAGCATTGGAAGGTGCAAGGAGCACACTGGAAAAGGTCAACGGTATGACAACAAATTTTCGTAGCTTCTTGTCTCAAAATAAATAAATAATTTTCCATTGTTTCGAACAGAAACCGAAACAGAGAAAATGTGTAGGCTCAGAATAGCCAGCATAGAATAGGATAATTTTTTGTTGTACGTACATAAAAAGTTAACAAGTTTATGTTTGGCCAAATGTTGGCGAATTTCATTGTTAAGAGTATGAAGAGAGTATAAACTCATTGTTAAATAAAGGACAATTTATAGATTTAGCTCATCTCTCTCGTGCAACTGTAAAATAATAAGAGTGTTGAACTGTATATTCTACGAATTGGTAACCCTTACTATTGTTTGGTGCTAGTTTTATTGGAAAGTTAACATTTGTAGCATAAACTTACGCAGAATGTTTTGATGTACGAGCACTATTTTTGTTGTTTACAGTGACTGGAAACGAGCATCTCGGCGAAAAAAATTTCGTGTGTTGATTGATTTATTATGAATTTCGTTGTGGATTATCAAGACAAGTGTGAATTAATCAAATTACTTCCATTACTATTCTTTACCTACTTACTTAAATTACTATTCTTTACAACTGTGAAACGCTGGTATGACGAGTAAAATTGCGGACTTCTTTCGCTCAAGCTCATCCAAAAACATTTGACATTAGTGCGAACAGTTCACATTCGCTATAACATGAACATTTGACCGTTATATAGATTTGTTCGTGGTGTATACCGCATAATTTGACAAACGCCCAAAGAAATTGTATCGATTGGTGCAAAGAAATGTTGAAGAAATACAACAATGGTGGCTCAAAACACATCTATGAGATCGAAATACGTTTTGAATGTTTCAAGCCAAATCAAGTTTTTGGAGAATTGAGGAAATCTAATAACCGAAGACGGATCGTTCTCCACCACTACAATGCACTACAATGTACTCACATCGGTTCACACAAGAGAGTTTTTGAGCATTCAAAACATCGCATTGATGGGTCATCCATTTTACTGTACTGATTTCGCACCCAAGAACTTGTTTTTGTTCCCGCACATCACAAATAAATTGCAAGGTAAACGTTTTTCGACAACTGAGGAAGCTTTTGAACATCACGTTTTCGAGATACCCACCTATGAGTGTCAAAATGCTTCCAAAATTAGTTCAAACATATGAAAAAGTATATTGATCTTCTTGGAGAATATTTTGAAAAACATTTTCAATCAATTATTTTGTTGTTTTATTATTAGTACCATAATATAAAAGGCAACCCTCTTATATACATACTCCTTTATATATAACTACAATATATACACAATTTGACCGGAAGAAATAAAAGATAATTACAAGGGGAAAAAAATCACTTTTGAAAAGATACAGAACAAGAGCATCTAATAGAAGTATTCGAGCATAATTGCGAATACAAACGGATAGTTAGATAGAAAGAGAGACAATTTCGCAGGATGTGCTACAAATCTAATAATCGAAAACAGAATAAGTAACAAAATGAGAAAACGAAAAGTTTTAAGTATGCTATTAATATTTAATTCGAGTTATTTAAGTTCGGCACTTAATTTATCAGCGACAATAAGTTCTTGCAAGAGAAACAACAGGAAACGGAAGTCGAGCAGCAATACCGAATGTCAGTGTTGTTGTTGCACTCGCTTTAGCTGCTATACTATACTATGCTTCCTATCACAAATCGGTCCATTGGTTCATTTGTGCGTGACCTTTTCCATTAAACGTTAATAACAAAAGGCAACTCAAACGTGTAACTCAAACGCATAGAGCGCGAAAACAGTTACTAAGCAACAGTTTTTTTGTTAACCCCCTACAGCTCTGTACACACGTACGCAACAACAATGGCGTACAGAACGAAGTTGGTGATGGCAGTAGTGTCGAACGGAAGTGCGTCTGAGCAATGAAGTTGTCTTAATCCGGTAATTAATTTTTGTGGTCTTCAGAGCAGCCATTGTAGCAGCATCGTGTAAAGTTGTTAATAGCAAGAAAAGAAAAAATAGAAAAAATAGAAAAAATAAAAAAAAAATAAAAAAAGAAGCAACTAAATGGAGGATTAAGTGCAGTGTATACCATTTTAGAAAGAGTTACTTGCTATCATTTGCCGTTGTGATGGACCTTTAAACGAAATGAACTATATATACAAACCAAATGAAAGTATAGCATTCCGCAACATTCCACACCGCACCATACTGTGGTCTGTAGTGGAACGCATTGAAATTGAAAAGTGACAGGATAACAAATTAATAAAGTTGGCTAAAAGTTTTGCTTTTGTTCGCTACCATTAGCAATTTCTGTTTTCCCTTATTTAGCAATATTTCTCCCCTTCCCCTGTGATCTGTGTACACTCTATAGTGTTGCTATAGTGCATAGTAAACTGATTATATACCCTGCCCTACTAAGCTTGTGCAAATGTATGTAAACGGTAGAAAGATATGTGTTAGGTCTCATGAAGTACAAATATTCTTGATCCGCATCAAAAGTCTAGTCGATATAACTATGTCCGTTTGTCCTTCGTATGTATGAATTAGAGATGGGCACGTCCCAAAAACAAAAGTCTTTTGCGATCCCGCGCAACCCGGAAAATCCATTTCGAGTAGCCCTGCAGTATAAATCGATTTTAGGTCTGTTATCGTGCACTTTTTGTCTGTTATCGTTACTTTTGTCTTATTTATCGGACAGGTTATACATGCATGAACAGATGGACAATCCATTTATTAGCACAAATGTAAACGCATAAAAAGTATAAATTAGATGAAAAAATTGGAGGAGAATGAACGCCGCCGAAGTAGAAAAAAATATGTACGTGAATATAATATGCACGTTTGCATTCCAAATTTTAATAATTTGCATTGTTATCGATATTGTAAAGTCACAGCTAACTTTGAATTGATAGTCGAACTAGGCAATACGTTTATAGGCTCAACAGCAGTCATGTCATTGAAAACTAGGATATAGTGTGAAAAAATGACCTATAAAAATATATTCAAGTCGTAAAATTGTCCCTTAAACTATTGTCATCCAGTTATTCATATACTATTATCATTAAATATTATTATAATCAATAAGCTTGTCATTGAACTCCACGAGATTAAAGTTTACCCAAATCTCAGATCTTGATGTAAATGGTGTAAGTTTCATACTTCAGTCTTTCGAAATTAATTTTCAATTTTACTCTTTATTTTCTCTGCAGACGTCAAATTTGCGGGATTTCTCGATCCCGAAGAATTTATCGGGTTCCACGGGATTTCCGTTGCATGCACATCTCTACTATGAACAATTAGAACTCGGAAACTATAACTGCAAGAGCCATCAAACTTAAATGTTTGAACTCACTTGATACATACGCAGGTCATGAATATAAGAATTTGTTTATGCCATACCCACAATACGGTTATTTATCTATTATATGCACATGTCACCAAGCAGCGATGTAACATTTGTTGTTTTGGGTATGTCTGTGTGTCTGCATGTTGTTCCTCATATTTTGGAGACCAACTTGTAAGATATCTAGTTGTAAGTCGACACATAGACTTATTATGACGACCACTTTTTAGAGTATTCCCCATGCAAAACACATAAACCACACCCCATCCGGCTTTTGATTTTTTCAATGAAAAAATTACTTGTTTAGCATTCAATATCACCTTAAAAATTATATTTTTGGTTCTTATGAAAGGAGTTATGGGGAGAAAGTTATGGGGTACCCTCTATACAAACCACCCTCCCATGTTTGCTTTTTGTATAGAAAATGATTTTTTTGTAATCGACTTTTAGGGATTGGTCCCATACAAACTTATCGCCTACTTTTGGGATTTTATAAGAACATCTCTCCTATTACAGTCTATATCAACTTAAAATTGAATATAGTGGCTTCTTATGGACGATCACTTCATATATAGAGTAAAAAGTGTTATGGGCAGACCCATATTTTTTTCATGAAAAACTTTTTGATTTCAGGCGAACTCAACTTGACATTTGACATGGTGGCTTCGCATGAACGAAGGCTTCACATAATTTGGAAGGGGTGTGTCACGCCTACTTCTAGGTATAGGCCCCAACAAACTTACATCCCACGTTAAGGTTGTTAAAGTTTGCAACAATTTTTTTCTATAATCCCGCTAAGTTCACAGCTTTAAAATTCGTGAGAATTTTATTAAAGTAATATTAAAGTGGATATCAACTTGAATTTTGATATGCTGGATTCCTGAAACCGTATGCTTTGATTATATGTATATCAGTATGTGTGTTCCGCCCACTTTTAGGGTCCCCATACAAACTCAGTAGCCACTTTTCGATTTTTGTATGATCAGGGATGCCACAGGGATCGACTTCGCTTGAATTTCGCTTCAATTCCACTTCACCATGCCACAGACCTCGGTCGGTAATTGAGTAGGTGATTTGATTAAAAACGCTTGTAAAATAAATTTTTTAAATAAAAAATGCTATTGTGGCAGATAGTGTTTGCACTTTCTGATTAAACTAATCAAAACAATTAATCATTTCATATGTTTTAATTAATAAATTCGCATTTTATTAAACCAACTATCAAAATCGCTAGTAGAATTTGCCATTCCTAGCCGACAGTCCAGCGATTTGTTGTCACTTAACACATTCGTACTTAGTTTTTAATTAGATAGCATGCTGCTGTTTGTGTTAAAACGAAACTAAAAATAGTTACGTTCAATCGCAAATAGGTGGCACATAGCTGCTAGAGTTGTCGATTAAACTTTTTAGTTTGGCGGGCAATAAATTCAAATTGTTTTGCTTGGAAATTACGAAAAACCAAAACAACAAGTTATGCTACTGAAAAAAACCAATAATAATGCAGAACACACATTATACTAATTTATTCTTGCGTGGTGTCTACGCTATGTTGCTATGTTCGAAAAGGTTTGTGAAAATACTATAAAATTCAAATCGCTCGAAGTGGAATGGTGAAATTTTTTGAGCGATTTGGCAATTCATTCCAGAAGTTACATTTTCGATCCAAAGCATAGCCATATCTCGGCAATGGTTCGCACAATATCTTTTTCCAAGTCGTCCGAAATTGCTGATTTGTTCGCATAATCCAATGACTTTACGTAACCTTAGAGAAAAAAATCTAATGATGTTAAATCGTACGATCTTGGTGGGCAATTGGCTGGTCCATTTCGAGAAATAACGCTTTAGCCAAATGTTTCCTTCAGTACTTCGATTGTTCGACGCACTGTATGACATATGGTGCTGTCCTGTAGAAAAAACATGTCTTCAAAAAACACCCCATTCAGTTGAGACGCGAAATAATCGCTAATCATGGCCCCAAAGCGGTCGCTGTTCAACATCATTTTCAAAGAGGTAAGGACCGTCCTACTATTAAGCGCACCAAACAGAGATTTTTTAGTAGATCCACGCAACTCTAATTTCCGCGTGCGATGACGGATTGACTTATTTGGGTCCTTCTTAATACTACGCTCTTCAGCAGCAATTGTTACTTCGGTGCGCACTGTACGACGTCTTTGGGGATGCGTATTAGGGGCTGTTCAAGTTTTTCGTAACTCGAAGAAAGGGAGAAAGTTTCTTCATTTGTTACGAAGTGGTGGAGTGGGGGTGATTAAGTTTGTTATGTAACATTCCTCATGTTATTTTAATAATGATTAATTTTATTATAATCAAATAATTGAAATCATATGATATTAATTAGCAACGTTCAACAATAATTACTATCAACCAGGATATAAAACCGAAACCGGAATAGTTAGCCGAAATTAACCAATTAAAATTTAATATTATAAATATAAAAATATTTTATTTTTTTTCAAAATCGGAACCTTTTACCGAAATAAAACTAAATGAAAGAACTGTGCCGAAACCAAAACGTTTGTACCGGTAGAGTTTCGGTTCTCACTTTTATTTTTTTCTAAGAAAATTATTTATTCTGTACAAACTATAAAGAAGATTAACTTCTCTTCTCGTATACTTCACACATAGTGTGAAATGGTATTATCTGTTTTTCTGAAAGTTTGTAACGCATTAAAGGAGCCATATCCGTCTGTCTGTATGTTGTTTATTGACCTGCCATGCCCACTTTTTGGGGTAGCCCCCATACAAACTCACCGCCCACTTTTGACTTTTTGTATGAAAAACTTTTTTATTGTAGTCAATATCAACTTAATAATTCATATGGTAACTTCTAGTGGTCGGATGGTTCACATATACATTAATGGGTGGGACCCGCCCAATATTTGGGGTAGCCCCCATACAAACCTACTGCCCACTTTTGACTTTTTTTATTAAAACTTCTTTATTAAAGTCAATATTAGGTTGAAATGCAATGTGGTGCCTTTTTATTGTTAGCCGCTTTACACAAATATACTAAAGGTTATGGCCCGCCCACTTTTTAGGGTAGCCCCCATACAAACCTACTGCCCACTTTTGACTTTTTGTATGAAAACTTCTTTATTAAAGTCAATATTGGGTTGAAATGCGAAATTGTGTCATTTTATAGACAACCGCTTAACATATACACACTAATGGGCGTGGCCCGACCACTTGTTGGGGTAACCCCCATACAAACCCACCGTGCAATTATGTGTTTTTTATGGAAAAATTCTTTATTTAAATCAATACTAGCTTGAAATTTGACGTAGTCGATTTTAGTGGACAACCGCTTCATATACATATACAAATGAGCGTGTCCCGCCCACTTTTTGAGGTAGTTCCATATAAGCCCACAGCGCACTTTTATGCATTTGTATGGAAAACGTCAATATCACCTTGAAATTCGATATGGCGTCATCTTACACATCAACTATATCGCTTCATACACATATACTAGTGGGCGTGTACCGCCCAATTTTTGGCGTATCCCCTATTTTATGTTTTACAATACTATTTAGAATTTCGTGTGGATGGTATTAGAGCTGCGGTTCAACCGAAGTTAACGTTTTTTGTTGTTTTCTTTATAACTTTCTGAGACCGAGCTTTTCGACTTATTTTTATTGCAGTTAAATAGAGTATCCATATAGACATGCCATGCTCACTTTTTAGGGTAACTCCCATATAAACACTGTACCAGTACGGCAATTGTGCGCAATTCTATGAACAAAATTATGGAACAAGACCAAGAAAATACTTCTACTGTATGCCGCGAAGATAATCTTTGTAAGAAATCTGAACAAATACTTAAAATAATAAAAGGCTGAAAGAAAAAAATATAAAAACAATATTCAATATTAAAGAACTAAAGTTAAATAAAACTTATAAAAATTAAAATTATAAATAGGTAAATATAAATTATGAAGTGGTAAACACATTGTGAATTACAATCAGTCTAAATTTGATGCGAATGTTGAAAAAATAATTGCATGGCAGCTACCCCTAAAAGTGTGCGTGGCATGGTCATTGTGAGATATTTCACACATAGTGTGAAATGGTATTACCAGATTGAAAGTTTGTAACAACCGTTGCAGACTTTGGTATGGCAGCGACGTAACGTTGAAACGCATTGCTATTTGATTGCCGGGTGACCATTGCTTGTCTACCGGTGACCGGCGACTTCACAGGCCATGTAACCGATAACTGGAACTACGATTATTGTGTGTTGTGAGAGAGATCAGAGAAAGTTTAATATTTGTGGTGTGCGTTTCTATTTGTTTCTAAAGAATATACGGGAGAAATAAGATCCACTAGAAGTATTGGCGATGTCAAGCTGACCATTTACGAGAAAATCAACTGTTATAAAAGTGCACGCCGGGTTTATTTGTTTAATATAAATTTTGAAGGTCAACAAATATGCATTTAAGTATCTATCTAAATAATATAAGTGATATGCTTTTCACTGATATACAAAAATCATTTACAATAGTTTAAACTTATGTACAACATATATTTCATATATTTCTCACTATATGCATTATTAAATACTTATGAAGATACTTTCAAGTTGATCGCTCAGTGGCTTAAACCTTATGTTGTCTGCCAATGTCAATCAACATCCTTTTCTAATACATATGTACAATACATATAAATGTAGTGTATAAACTCTATTTATATAGATTTAGCTTTCTGTGCTTACAACTTTTATTGCTTGCTTTGCGCAACTTTAAGTGAGCATCATTAAGTCGGACCACAAGTTATTGAAGTCAAGTACGAGCTACTAACTTTAAGTTTGTTGAAAAGTATGAAATGCGAAGATACCTTGAGTGTGAAGCAGATAATGATATAACTTCAACGTCATGCAGCAACAAATTCAGCGCAATGACAATGCAGACCAAGATGACCAAATATAAAACGGAACTTTTAAAAGAAAGATGAAGGGAAGAGCATTTTACTTATACTAGCTGGGCCCGAACGATGCTGTACACACCCAATCCTACAAACAGATGAACACGCAGAGTGTCACTGAGCCGGACATATCGATTCGGATTTGGTAGTGTTGCAAAAAATATATATACCTATATTACTCGGAGTTTTCTTATGGCTGTTACATAAGTTTCCCTACACGCTTTGTGTACAGTGCGCAATTATAGTATTCCCCATATAAAAATGGTTTATATTAAATTTTAAGTCAATAATACGAGTATGGTTTGATTTTGAGCGTTTCCAATGAAAAATCTGATTGATTGCCAGAACAAATGAGACTTTTATTGGAAACTTATAACGAAAAGGTAAGTCAATGAGCTCATAACTCTTCGCAGTATATATGCAATCTAATTGGCTGAAGGTCCAGTAAGGATAGTGCATTCTGACACATTATTAAAATCGTATTATTTACTTGAGCACAAATTAAATTTATTCTATTTACTTTTAGTAGTTATATAAGTTAGGTTAAGTGTCTGTAAGAACTATTGTGCTCATAGATGATTAAATAAAGAAAATAAATAAACACGTTACCGTGCATTTGTTCTATTACTAGCTGCGTACAATTGAAAAGGTCTAACAAAGTAAATTAGATGGTAGCCATGCGGGATTAATAAAGTTAATAAATTCATTGGCCATGTTGTGGGCGTGGCATGCAAAATATTTTCCAAAATTTCAAACTGAACCAAGTGAAGCGCTTTTTCTTATAGTCTCCGAGATACCGTTTTTCAATAACGAATAGTCTGCAGGCTATAGCTATGTCAATTTTAATTTAATGCTGATAAAGACTATATGTAGATAATTTGTGGGGTCTAACATGTCTCCTCCTGTCTGTAACACATATTTGCACAAACTAAATGTATCCTAGGCCATCCAGGGCCAGGGTACAAAATAATTAAAAACTCGATCATTGAGAATTAAATTATTAAATTTCTAGCTTTTATAGTCTGTGATATCTCCTCTTTCATACTATCATACAGACGGACGGTCGGTCATGGCTATATCAATTCAGCTTTCGACGCTGATCAAGAAAATATATATTTTCTGGAGTGTACCACATTATTTTCTGCTTGTCTCTTTGGGTACAGAGTTGAAATATAGATAGCATATTTTGATTAAACACAATAATATATCACTATGGATATAATCCACGCAAGGGTGATGCATTTGAATGGAACTATCTCTAAAAGTAGACGGGATACGCTCTTTGATATTTATGTGAAGTATCCATTAATAATAAACCAATATACTAAGTAGATATTCACTCTAATATGTAAATAAATTGTTCATTCAAAAACATAAAAGTGGGTGGTCATATTGTCTGGTGGCCATCCCTAAAATGTGTACGCCCATTGATACACATGTAAATCATGCATACAAAGCCACCATATTCCGTCCGTATCGGATTTTATAAAAGATGTACGCACCAAACTTTATTTATTCTCCCAATACCTGCTTCCATAAAATGATGTATGGATGAATCTTATGACAATTTCAAGTTGACGATGCTTAAAACAAATATGATTTTCTTGCAATAACCCAAATGTGCCCCCCAAATGTACCCGAAAAGGTCTAGCAAAATGTCACCCAAAAACGTCACCAAAACGCCATAAAAACACCACACAAAATATCTCCGATAATGTCCCCCAAAATGTCTCCGAAAATGTGCCCCGAAAATATCCCACGAAAATGTCCCCTCAAATGTCACCCAAATGACCATTTAGCGACCCCCTGCCCTCTCTTCTCTGTGCTACCATGGCTTCAATGTACTTTCTATATGAAGAAGGACAAAATTTTACAAAAGGTCAAAAAGTGTAAGAACTTCCTTTACTTTTTTCATACAAAAAGTTTGTAAATGGTGTAAAAAAGGCTGACTTTATACGACAGCAGCGAACATCGAAGACGTAATACCACACACACACATACACACAGCACCAAGTTATTGAGCTCACCTTATTCCGCACACTTTATTCCGCACAGCAATGAAACAGAAATTACTTAACACTGCTCGGGAAAATGTGAGGTGGTTGCAGTTGTTATTACTTTTATATATGCAGAGAGATAATTTCAAAGACAAATTTAATCGAAATTCGAACATTACCTGAAATGGTTCAAGTTTCTGAAATTTTTCAAGTTTTTTAATGAATATTGAATAAGTAAGTGAGAACAAGTAAGAATACTGTAGTCGTGTGTTCACCACTTCGGGATACCCTGTTGCCTTTCTTATGTAGACTTATACATTTTTATACGCCACTGGATAGTCAACCGATCAATGAAGCATTATTAACACGACATTTCATTTATCACTAGTACTTTATTTTAATAGGTCTGAAAGTTTTAACACCCAGCAGAAAGCAGCTGAGATGTACATGTAGTCCGTCTGACTCTCTAATGCCAAGCTAGTTTACTGTTGTTCTTTTAGATATTGAGCTCAAAAATTAATATTAAGACACTTTATTGAGTATATGAGCGCATATGTCTCACCAAATTTCAAACCCATAATACAAAAATTAAGAGATTACTGTGGAATGGTACAGATTGGCAGAGAGAAATGACTAAAGCCATTCATCTCATTGACTTTATCAAGAATATATGTATATACATGCCTTTGGGGGTCTGAAGTTGTTTGCTAATTTAATACCCACAGGGTAAAATTGTACATTAAGTTTCTGCAAATGCAAACTGTCACAGCGTGTCGATAAAGTACATATATCCATAAGTTGAGTCGATATAGCCATGTCCGTCTGTCTTGCTCTTCGTCAGATCCACCAACCTTAGATGTATGAACTCTCCAAAGATCTAGTCTGACAAAATGTATAAACCTTAATGAAAAATTTAACCTTCCTTACTATACGGCGTACTCCAATACAAATCTATATCAAATGTTCGAATCTTTGAATGAAAAGATGTTTTGTTATCGTGGTTTAGCTAAAAACAACCACAACAAAAATTGATATTGATCATGTTGATACAAATGGTTAAAAGTTCTGTTTCGTTATTGTAATATTTTACCATTCAAATATAATGTGATATTATCAGTTTATCTGATAGTTTACAATGCAGTTTAGTGGGCATAATATACCGAGATGAGCCAATGTAGCCATGTCCGTCTGTCAGTCCTTCTATCTGGTAGTTGTTGCGAAATTTTGGGTATCAAAATTTAAGATATTTATCTAAAAACCCAGATCTGAGGTTTATTGCAATAAATAAACCAATATTGACATGCTACATGGCCACTTTTTGAGGTAGCCCTCATGCACACAACACACACACACTTTTGACTTTTTGTATGATAGACTTTTTTATTGCAGTCAATATCAACTTAGAATTTGATATAGCTTAAAATTTATATCAATGATTGTGATGCCCATTTTTGGGGGTTTATGTTATTCAGTTTTACAAATATTTTGCCAAAACTTTCATTCATTACATTGACTTACAAAAAGAATTTCAGCGCTTAAATCTTATGGCGGCTCCGAATTCATCACCAGGAATTGCTTTCTATCCTCCATAAAAGTTTAGCGTACATGATAAATGAATTTCTAAATTTTTTTTAATTAAAATAAAACTGAGAGTTCAGAGAATAATTCTGACTCTTGATTCGAACTCAGCACGCCAAAATACATTTCCATAGAATAAAACGGTGTATTAAGTTTTTCCAACTGTATGTAACAACCAAAAAAGCGACGTAACAAAGCCCATAAAGTATATATATTATGCTTTAGCATCAAAATATTCGTTTTTATAAAGTCCGTCCGTATCGGATTTTATAAAAGATGTACGCACCAAACTTTATTTATTCTCCCAACACCTGCTTCCATAAAATGATGTATGGATGAATCTTATGACAATCTCAAATTAATACCCCGCATGCACAGGTACAGATTGGACCACTATAGAATATAGTTCTATATAATTCTACGACTCAAATACCGACCCTTAGACTAGTACAAAGTATCTCTAAGTAGAGCACACATCGTTTGTGACCTTTTTTTTTTTTTTTGCTCAGTGGAATTGTTTTTATTGCAGTGTATTTACATGAAGTTTGCCAACATCGAACATAGAATGAATAAGCATCAGAGATCTTAGTAACACCAAGCATCATAATTGACATGAAATTTAATATGTTTTTCCGTACAACAAACGCGAATGTTGACTGGCGAACTACGTCACACAGCATTAAAACTACTCCCTAAAGACTCGAATGTACTTTTGTTCCTGTCTGTCACGTACAATCCTATAGTTAGTGTTAGTACTAATGTACTTAAGTGCTTTTCTAAAACTATTAACAGACAGACACATGAATATTTATAAGCAGTGTCAAAAGTTCTTAGATAACCATGCAACAATGTACGCAAATTAAATCATTCGCATAACTATGTATACGTAAGTAATGGGTGTTTTTTTTTTTTAGATGTGCGGTTTTCAATCTGGCAACACTGTTTTCCGCAGCTGTTCTTTTTTTTTGGCAGCTGTCACTTGATTTATGTTCAGTTTGGTTTGCCATTTCATAATGAATAAACTTACTCCGGAACAACGTTTGCAAATCGTGCAAATTTATTACCAAAACAATGGTTCGGTTCGCGCAACGCAACGCAACGCGCTGCGTCCAATATTCGGTCGATATAATCGCCCAGCAGAGTCGGTAATTCGAGCAACCATGGATCGGTTTCGCACCGCGTTTACTCTAGTGGATAATGCGCATCCTCAGAGACGCAGTACAGTGCGCACCGAAGACGCTATTGCTGCTGTGGAGCAGAGTATCGCTATTGGAGCTGTGCCCATCCACTTTATGGAAGATTTTGCGTAAGGATCTTGGTTTGCGGGCTTACAAAATCCAACTAGTGCAAGAATTGAAGCCGTTCGACCATCAGTGAATGGGCCCAAAACGAGATGGCCACCAATTCCGATTTTCACAAGAAAATTTTGTTCAGCGATGAAGCTCACTTTTTGTTGGATGGGTACGTTAATAAACAAAATTGTCGCATTTGGAGGAATGATAACGCCGTTACATCCTCAAAAAGTCACAATTTGCTGTGCTCTATGGGCAGAGGGAATCATTGGTCCATATTTCTTCAAAAAAATGAAGCCGGCCATAATGTTACAGTCAATGGGGAACGCTATAGAGCCATGATTAATGACTTTTTCGTGCCTGAATTGGAAAATGTTGATGTGGACGATCTTTGGTTCCAACAAGACGGCGCTACATGCCATACAGCCAACGAAACAATCAATTTATTGAAGGAAACTTTTGGTGAGCGCATTATCTCGAGTCGTGGGCCTGTGGCATGGCCTCCAAGATCGTGCGATTTAACACCGCTGGACTATTTTTTGTAAGGTTCTGTGAATTCGCTTGTCTACGCAGATAAGCCCGAGACGATTGACGCCTTGGAAGAGAATATTCGCCACTTTATTGCTGACATACGGCCCCAATTGCTGCAAAAAGTGGTCGTCGAAAATTGGGCCTCTCGGCTGGTATTTATTCGAGCCAGCCGAGGCTAAATTCTTGGCCACAACATTAAATTCTATGCGTTTTGTTTCTTCTTGAAAACCACATGTCTAAAAAAAACACCCGCTATATACATAAGTGACTATTCTCTTGTCTGCTGCTGCTCAGAAACTCAACAATGTGTAAAATTGCATAGTCATCAAATATATTGAATTGAACCGAAATATTGGTGTTTCACATGATCTACAGACACACATAATCAAATACATTCTTACAAACTCATATGTATCTTCTTACAAAATGTATCTTGCTATTAATTTACTTATGGCATTCAATAAGAAGCAACTTGCAAGTAATGTGCATTTTGCATGCATGAAATGCTTGAAATATTTTCTCTGCTGTTGATTTTACTTCAGCAAATTTCTATATGAAGATGCAACAGATGAATTACACACACTGTGAAATTTGCAAACTACATAATTGAGCATTCTACTTTTTAATATTATACATTTTAAATTTCAAATCAAATTTTTAAAATTCAAATGTAAGAAATCACCACATCAAATGTGTAGCAGATATTGACTTAGTTAAGGAAGGTTTTTCATACAAAAGTACAACAATGGACCATGAGTTTGTATTTGGCTACCACAAAAAGTGGGCAGGACACGTCCATTAATAGATATGCATGATGTTTATGTTTAATGTTGTTATGTTTAATGATGTTTATGTCATAATGTTTATGGTTTCCCTGTCACCATGTTTATGGTTTACAATACGATTCAAAATGTCGTGTGAATGGTATTAAAACTGAGTTATCAGCGGAGTTCACGTTTTTTCTTGTTTTGTTTCTTAAAAATATTTTTATATTTTTACACATAGAGCTTTTTTTACATATACGAACTTTGCCTTGTATATTGTGCGCCTTAGCAACTATAATTTTTGTTATTTGCCAACTGACATTTCCATTCAAAAGTTTCACATTTTTTTGCGTAAACGTACGCAGCATGTTTTTATGTACGAGCACTATTTCTATTGTTTACAGTGACTTGAAAAATTGATCTACATATAAAGTTTAATCTGCTCAAACATTTCTTGTTAGGTCCGTACCGGGCATAGAGATAAAAATTTTATATGAGCAAAATATTATGAAGTCTTTGTTTTATTTCCAAACTAACTAACAGAAATGTTATTATTTGAACTCAAACGTATTAATTACTTAAAATTACAATAAATATATTAATTATGAAACTTTTGTCTTTGGTTATGTGAACAATTAAGAAAAAAGAACTATCAAAACTCCCCAAACCGGCAAATTTATAAGCAGCGGTGCTGGTAGCCATTGGTGTGGTTTTTAAGGGGACAATGTAACAAAAATACGCAGAGAGTGGAGCAGATATATCATGCCTGGAAAGTTGAATGTGTTTATCATTGAATATTTAGAAATTCACACGATACACACTACGTTTTTTCTGAAAAAACATAATATACTAAGTAGCAAGTGCAAGTTGCAGTGTACGGCCAGCATACTGATGAGAGCTTATGGCTAAGTTCGATATATATACGTATATATGCGGTTTAATGTTTTTCGGTGTAATAAAAAGTTGTTTTTATTCTCTCTTCGCATTGAGAAGAAATATATCAAAAATATTTTTTAAACTAAAATCCCCCCTTTTGGGTTAGCCAAAATTCATATACAGTAGCGCCACAAAAATAGCTAGCAATTTGACTACTAGTGATTTGCAATACGCTAGAAAATGAGGTCTGTGGCATGGTGAATTTAAATTCAGATGAAAGTGATTCCTGTGGCAACTCTAATATACTTTAATTCAAACTTTAAATTTCCGGCATGAAGTATTACTGTACGTCTCTCTATAAGTCTCTCCTTCCAGCGGCTCCTTTACTCCTGCTTAGGTTGTGTTTGCTTCGACACCACTTCGTAGTCGAAGTTCGAGATGATCAATCGAACATTCATTGTATGGGAGTGGGTGTTCCCCAGCGACGTATACTTGGACCTATCCTGTACACATTGTTTACTGTGGGTTTTCCGGATTCAGTCGCACCTAACACAATGCTCGCTACATACGCAGATGACACTGTTTTCGTCGCTAGATCAACTAGCTGTAGTGAGACAGCGGCGCTCTCGCGGAAGTTCCTGCATGTTTTCAGTAAATGGGCCAATTGTTGGAATGTGGCCGTTAATGTCGGTCAATAGTTGCTCCTTCCTGAACCTGGGGCACCGCGGCAATCTTCAACATGAACAAGAAGAAAGTTGTTGAAAACAGGGGCCACTGCAGCAATACTGCTGCGCAATGCAGTATTCCACAGATGCCTGCGAATGCCTAGGAACCCTTAATTACCACGTCAATCTCTTGACTATGGCGTTAACGATGAACTCCTGTAGTAAGATACTGATCTCTGGAAGCAGTAATGTACCAGATGATTCTCTTTAAATTGGAGTTATTTTAACTATTTGTTAAATTTGAATTTAGTCATGTCTTTCTGATCTTTAATAAATACGTTTAATAGCTATTAAGATAATTATTTTTGTTCGATGGTAGGTTCTTAGGTTAGGTTTAATAAGTAAGAATTTCACACTTTCACCGCACGGCGGCATCTTATGTAAGATTCCCTGTTCGCGAGATAAATTAAATAAAATATATACTCGTATATTTATATATATCTTCCACGTAGGTCCAATTCTACATTCTAATAGTGGTTCGAATGTGAACCCAATGAATGTATGTTTAAAATTGATACCGTTAGCTTGAGTATATGATATTTCGAAAGCGAGCACATTCGATATCAAAAGTCAGCCTCACTAATATTGTCTCTGCTATTAGTTTAGATTAATGAGTAGACAGAAACAATATAGCCTTCATAGATCGTTTACTTTATAGAACCAAACTATACGTCTCTCTATTATAGAAGTCAACTGGAACGATCTTATTAAAGTTGCTAAACAACTCCTCAATAAATTTTTAAAAGAACTGACCTTCGTCCTCCATTTACAATGTCTTGTTTGGGGTCGTTGATACCAATTGGAAAAAGTCTTAACATTTCCACTAGTGAAGAAGTCCATTGGTTTAAGTTGACATCGTAATATATAAGGAATAACCAATCGAGTTTATTTCTGTGCAGGAGGCGGCTTTTGTTCAACATTACTTAAATTATTGTATTTGGATTTGGAAAATATTTATAAAACATCAAAACTTATAAAACTTGTGAAAGCTACATCAAGTAATATTTACATATTAACTTAATTTAATAAACTAAAGCTAAATTTAAATGTTATAGAAGTTTCACGAGGAAGCCAGAAGGCAATCTAAAGCTATTTATGCCACTTATATGCGGTCTGCATAGATACTTCCAGTTTTTCACTATCTGCCCATTATCTGACTTTTCCACTGTATGAATTTGATTTTTTGCTTCTGTTTAAAAAAAAAAAAAAAAAACATATTTTTTTCTCAACCAGAGCTGCAATGTCAAACTCATTGCTGAGTGTGTACTGAAGCACCTAGCAGCGCTCTAAATCGCTGGCAATGATGACAAGTTGATGGCAGCATAATAGTTAAAAAAACCAGAAGTAAACAACTTGAATGGACAACTCGTCAAAAGCAAATTTTTTTGTCCTGGCCTAGATCTAGTTGACACTTTTTTGCTCATATTTGTGAAAATTGACGTGGGTTTTGTAGAAAAATTTGAGTTGTCAGCGTTTTGTTTAATTGAGATGGTCCTAGCAAAAAAGTTATCTTTACTTTTTTTTAGCGTCCTTGGCTTAAGTGAAAGACTTTAAAACATAACAGAAACAAAATCAAGAAAAACAGTAACTTCCGTGAAACCGAAGTTTTAATACTCTTTACATTTGCCCTTTTTGCTTGGCAGCGCTGTTGTTTTTTCTACAGTTTTTAAAGTTTAAAGTTTTGATGGGATGTTTAGATGACACAATTTTTTCATACATGTATTTGGCATGAATTTCGACATTTTGACGGTTGTGGTTGAGATACAGCTAGAGGTTGAGGTTGAGGTTGAGCATGATATCATTAGAAAGAAATTTAGTATACACTTTTACGAGTAATTTGGGTTAACTGAACCCTAAAAATATAATTTTTTTTTTTTGCATTTGAGCAATTCACCAAGCTAACGGTATATTTGCATTTTTCAATGTACGATTTTACTTCCAGCAACCAATGTGACTTGTAAGCCCGATATAAGGTATATCGCTAGATAGGTGATAAAAGTAATCGTGTAATGGTACCCAATTCGTTTCGATTGTATGAAAAATAGCTGTCTTACAGCTAATAAAAGTTAAAATTTTATGCAATTCAAATGCAATTAAAAACAAGAAAAAACTTTAACTTCGGTTGAACCGAAGCTCTAATACCAATCACACGAAACTTTAAATAGTATTGTAATACATAAAAGTGGCGGTTTAAATAGGGGGCGGTACACGTTCACTAGTAGATGTGTATGAAGCGATGTAGTAGATGTGTAAGATGCCGCCATATCGAATTTCAAGTTGATATTGACGTTTTCCATACAAATGCATAAAAGTGAACTGTGGGTTTATATGGGACTACCTCAAAAAGTGGGCGGGACACGCCCCTTTGTATATGTATATGAAGCGGTTGTCCATTCAAATCCACAAAATCAAATTTCAAGCTAATATTGATCTAAATGGGTGGGTTTATATGGGAGCTACCCTAAATAGTGGGCGGGCCACGCCCGTTAGTCTATGTATGTTAAGCGGCTGACCATAAAAAGGCACCACATTTCATTTCAACCTAATATTGACTTTAATAAAGAAGTTTTCTTACAAAAAGTCAAAAAAGGGCAGTAGGTTTGTATGGGAGCTACCCCAAATAGTGGGCGTGGCAGGTCAATCTTGATACTCTATTAAACTACAATAAAAATAAGTATATGTGCAAAATTTCAACTGGATAGCATAAAAATTGGTCCCCAAAAAATGCGCAATAACAGACAGACAGACAGACAGACAGACGGACATGGCTAGATCGATTCGACTCGTCGAGCTGATCAAGAATATATATACTTTATGGGGTTTAAGATGGCTCCTTTAATGCGTTACAAACTTACAGACAAACTGATAATACTACTTCACACTATGTGTGAATGGTATAAAAACATTCATTTTTTCATTTGAGCAACAAATAATTCCAACATCCCGCTGTATGTTCATATACATGGGGTGCTTTATTTAGAGGTTCTATTTTCCGATAGGGATTAAACTATCATAACTATAGGGATTAAAAATCATAAGATCTGGCAAAGTTATTCTCATTTGTGCTCACTTTAGTTTGTCATTTTATCATTAAAAGACTAAGGCCAACCCTTGCCAATTTATTTCGAATATCATGGTTGAGTTCGGGAATATTACCGTGCGCAACTTCCGCAACTTTTACGGTCAACATAATCGTTCATTTAAATGATAATTCGATTAACCATGCATCGTTCTCATACCACGTATACACCACACCAGAATGCACCTCAATCGAGCCAGCCACTGCGTCCATATGCCCGATCATAGTTAAACACTAATGGTATCAAATTATCTTTCTAACAAAGCTAATTTTCAGATTAAAATTTTTTAATCTCAGTATTTTAATTCAATTCAAATTGCCTAAATATGATTTAAAGTATACTATATTCCCCCCGGTTCCGGTTCCGGTTCCGGTTCCCGAATCCGAAACAGTTATTCGGATTCAGTTTGACAAGCTGTTTTTCGGTTACAATTCACTTGGCTTAAATCATGTGGTTTCAAAATTACTTTTTTCTCATAGATATGTGCGAATACTGGTTGGCAAATATGTTAGCATCATTCTGTCAAGTTTTAAGAGTTTTACTATTACTTCAGTTATGTTAAACATCGTGAGTATTATTAATAAATAGTTGTTATTTTAATAATATTCATTCTCAATTTCTGACCAACCATTACAGCAGCCAAACAGAATTCTTTAGTAAATCTGTTCCGATTTTTACTTTTGTGCGAAAAGCTGCAACTGAAATTTGGTAGGGTTGTGTATATATAAAACTGAATGAAAAAAAAAAATGTGTCAAACACAAATTTTTAACACTGCAATTTATGTTTTAAAAAGTGTTGAACACATTTTTCTGTTACTAAAAAAAATATATTTTAGGTGTACATATATTATGTAAAATAGAATGACAATGCTTATAGCCGTATGAGACACGAATAATATGAGCATATATTTTCCCCTTCATTCTTGTTAGAGCATATCAGAAAATAGACAACGCAAAAATGCTACAGGGGCGAGAGGTTGAAATATAGCTTTATCAAAATGTGAAACGAAAACCAGGTGGACAAAAATGAGGAAGAATACCATATATATATATACAGGGTGTCTCAAAAAAAGTTCACATTTGATTTGCTGATTGCGTGAACGCAACTATTCCGCAACTACAAAGATCAACATACACAGCGCCGCACCCCAATGCGCGCTAGATAACTCTAATACGCAAACACACACACACACACACACACACACACACATAACTACAGATTTCACAAGCCAATGCTTCATATTGTCTATCGCTTGTTCAGGCGGAACGTGACAAATGGGCATGGCTCTTTCGTATGTGGCGGCGTTCGTCGATTTAATAGACGTTATCACGTCAAAAAAGGTCAGCTTCAAACTGCTTGAAATACCAAGACAAAAGCTAGGTACTATAAGGTTATAGGCTGAGACTTTTCGTGCAATCTTTCACGGACAAAGCATAAACTGCTGCGAACTAATTTTCATCTCATTCCATAGTAAAAATATCCAGTGAAAAGATACTAATTCATGTGAATAGAGTCATAGCTTCGGTTCCATCCAAATAACCGAACTTTTAATTTAAATCATAGAACATGTAGCATCATCTATTAAATGTTGGCAGTGTTCGAAAGGTAAATTTTTCTTCTTTCGAAAGCAGCTAAGTTCATGCTAATCGGTTGATAAGTTACAATGATACACGTTTTAATAACAGCAGTGTCGTAAAAACATAATGGAAAAAAGAAAAACTATTAAATTTTGTTTTAAACTCGGTAAAGAATTTACTGAGACTTTCGAATTGTTAAAAAAAGTTAATGATGATGATTGTATGTGTCGTACTCAAGTTTACACGTGGTTTACACGAACGATTAAAAACGATCGTGATGATTTAAATAATGATATAAGATCTGGACGACCCGAAGCATCTAATCGTGCTGAGTTTGTGGAAAAAGTAAGTGAAATAATCGCTATCGATGCAAATTTCACTGTGAGAATGCTGGCAGAAGAATTAAATTCATCTTACTGTACATCTATTACCTGAAGATTTGGATAAAATAAAGGTGTGTGCACGTTCCACATCTGTTAAATGATGATCAAAAAATCGCTCGTGTAGAGCATTGCAAATGCTGAAAATGATTCAGATTTTCTTGATTCGATCAAAACTGGTGAAAACTTGTGCTTTAAATATAATCCTGAAAGTAAGCAAAAATCTGCAGAATGGAAGTCAAAAGACGAGACAAAACCTAAAAAACCTTGATAACTTTCTATGATTCCAAGGTTATTGTTTACAAGGTATTTGTTCCAAAAGCTCAAATTGTGAATAGAGAATATTATTTAGATTTGTCTCATCGTCTACCCTCTGCATTCGCCTGATCTAACACTGTGTGATTATTTTCTCTTCTCAAAAATGAAAACTTCAATGAAAGGAGCTTTTTACAATGACATTCCAACCATAAAAGCAGCCGTGACACAGCTGCTAAAAAACATCCCAAAAAAACGAGTATAAAAAGTAAATGAATAAATTGGTTGAGCGTTCCAAACGTTGTATTGAATTAAATGGATCGTATTTTGAATAAATATTAAAAAAAAAATATTTTGAAACATAACACCTTGCTTGTTTTATTTTATAACTAAAGAGTTCGGTTATTTTTAAATCAAGTTACTTTATTTGTTTAGTTGCTTTGTTTTTTTTTTTTACCGAGAATGCTCTTTGTGGTAAACGGAATATCCATAAGGAATATTCTACCATAGTGAAACTGTTGGAATTTTTTTTTATTTGGTTATGAATTCCTTCTAAATGTCAAAGCTATCTACAATGAAAGATATTTCAATCTAGATACAATACATACATAAATACGTGTATTACAGTTAAAAAGCATGGCAAATTTTAGTTGACACTGTAAAATGCCGAACATTTTGTGATTGCTGACATTTCAATGCTGTCCAATCTTCGTTATAATTTTTTGTTTTATTTTGTATATCCTTTACTAGCACGTGATTGTTCGGATACTTGTTTCCGTGGCATCCTGCGTGCCACAATGCGCTCTAAAAAATTTCACCGACACGTAGACATACTTACACATACATTTATATTTGTACAAATGACGTCGCAGAGCAACAAAGTTACAGAAAGATGTAATGGCAACATACTCGTACTATGTACTTGTATATACTCTCGTATAATTGTACATAGGTATATATTTGTAAATATCAAAAGCAGTGCAACACTATTCACCTTGAAGGCGAATTCTTGCACAGAGACACGTCTGTTTATGGCGCTACTCAAGTTCCACGCAAGGCGAGGTAACCCAAGCCAAGATAAGGAGTTGAAGTGAAGTGCCACCAAAGCAAACGCACAGGGCGACAAGTGTAGCCAAGCGTGGCAAAGCGTGGCAAAGTGTTTCGGCACAAAACAGGCGCCAATCGCACATACAGATATAAAATATTTGTACACACAAATATATATATATATATATATATATATATATATATATATATATATATATATATATATATATATATATATATATATATATATATATATATATATATATATATATATATATATATATATATATATATATATATATATATATATATATATATATATATATATATATATATATATATATATATATATATATATATATATATATATATATATATATATATATATATATATATATATATATATATATATATATATATATATATATATATATATATATATATATATATATATATATATAGAGAGATATATATATATATATATATATATATATATATATATATATATATATATATATATATATATATATATATATATATATATATATATATATATATATATATATATATATATATATATATATATATATATATATATATATATATATATATATATATATATATATATATATATATATATATATATATATATATATATATACTTAAATATTGTATATATAGAAAGTCAAAAAAGTGAGATTGAGGAGCAGGCGAGTGGAAGGATATGTGCTACTGTTGCTTCACTTCCGTTTTTCTTTTCGCATACTAATTTATTTAATGCCTTTCCGTTATAATTGTTTTTGTAAATACAGCCAGAAAGTTTGCTACATTTGACGTCATAGTCGTCGAGCTGAATTATGCTTAGACATATTTTTATACATAACAAGCAAAAGGATATTTTTCTGCTGTTAATGCGAATCTTTAATATCCTTCATTCGAGCTCCTCATTATAGCTCTACTTATTGAAGACTTAAACTTAAATACTCTCAGTATTGCTGAGTGCAGATGACATAGAGTTTAAAATAGAAATAAATATGGCAAAGTCTCAAATGTTAGTATTCAGAAAAGGCGGCAAACTGTCACATTTCGAGAAATGCACATTGAACGTTCAATCAATAAAGGTGATGCCGGCATATATTTACCTTGGACTACTATTTACTTCGGCATTAACTTTAAAAAAACATGTTCGTCTACGTAACGCTACAGCTAAAAACTGCGTGAACAACATATGGAAGTCATTTCTTGGAAATAATGCCATTGCTATTAGTGTAAAATGGAAAATATTTTTGTCAGTATGCAGGGCTATACAAGCATACGCAAACCAGGTATGGCGATTCAACCAGTTCGACGAAGTGGACAAGCTACAGCGTTTCTTCATCAAAAGAGTAACGTGACTTCCGGATACCACTGCAACAAGGTTAAATATCTGTTGGTAACACTAGACAGCAAGCTCCAATGGAAAGCACACCATAAGAAAATGCATAAAGGCAATACTTGTGTGCTGAAAGCTAGCCAGAAAATCTCGTAGAACATACTCCGGCTTTACAACATGGTAGTGAAACAAATGCTACTACTATATGGCAAAGTCGCGTGGAGAGAGAGAGAGAGAGAGAGAGAGAGAGAGAGAGAGCAAGCCAAGTGACAGCCACTAGGGCGCACAACTCCCTACAAAGACTAGCGTGTGTATGCATCAGAGGGGCAATGCGGACGTGCTGAACAGTAGCCTTGAAAGCTATTCTAGATTTGACACCACTTCAACTACAAATCGAACACAAAATCAAAGAAACACTTCTAAGACTATAATTCGATGGAAAGAAAGTTACCTCGGAGATCTGTCAGAAACGTCTGCATACATGGACAAAGATGGCATCCCTAATGTCCATATCAAGACACGTAATGACACAGAGTAATATATTTGATTGGAGTTTTACTATTAAATGGTTCGATAAAAATCGTGGATGTCGAAAAGTTAATGCGTATTAAAACCACACATCATTAAGTGGTATACGGATTGATCATTGACGGAAGAAGTTACAGGTCTAGGAGTTGTAAGCGCTATGACTAACTATTGGGAGTCAATGGGAAAACACACCAGTATCTTCCAAGCAGCAATGTGCTATGCTATCGAAAAACAATCTGGCAGAAGAATATTTTGTGGGCCGAAAATTTACGAGATATAAGTGCAGAACAGGACATCGAGTTGCACTCGTCATCGGATACACTGTTAACATGGAAAGAAAATATAAGTAAACTATTATTACATCTAAGACAGCAACATGTGCGTGCAGCACAAGAACAAGCAGCCGCCAGCGCGACCAGTTTGTACAAATGGTTAAACTACACACGAAGAGCAACGTCATTAATGATTAATGATCAATTCAAACAAAATGAACTAACATGGATTTTTAAAGCACGCAGCGGTCTCATTATTTTATATGGTAACAACTACGCCATAAACCAAGTACGCACATGTTTTATATGCAATACAGTCGAAGACTATCAACACTTCTTCGGTCAGTGCCCAGTTCTTGAGAATTTTGGGTTCGTTACTTTGGGAAGACCACACTAAGTGAACATGAAATTATAAAAATTATAATTATGCTAAATGGTTGTAACTATCCAAACTAGCTAAATCGAGCTAAAGTTACTTAAGAATTGCGCTTCAATACAGATGTGATTTAATAAGTCAGTATAGTAATTAGTACTTTACTATGCACGTTTAAATAGTATTATAAAATCAAATTGCCGACAGACGACTTTTAAGTCATTGTCAGTATGTTCTTTTTATCATATGTTTTTCAAATTTATAAATTAATGAAATAATAAAGAACCCTGTATATACATTTTTGATGAATTCACGCTCCGGTTTTTTGAAAACGTTCAGTTTTCCGTGTGCTTCACCTTGAATCATTTCAAGACACAGAAAACGAGCCTATGACACCAATTGTAATGATAGCTTTCCCAGTTTTTGCTAAACTATTTGGAATTTTGAGAACAACTGATTGGAATAAATAGCTGATGCAAGCTCAGCTATGGTGTCAAATGTTGGCCCCATAGAGAAACCTCTAATTGTGACTACAAGAAGTTGTATTTGATCCGTGAAGCCACTTATCCTTTTTATGCTATTGACGCTCCTTTACAAATGCATTAACAAATGACTTTAACATTGGTGCTTCCCGAAAATCAGTATTTATTTTTTTTTTGTCCCATAACTGAGAACGTTATTAAGGCATATATTAATTTGATGCCGAGATCTATATTCGCTTCTTCTTTGTTCACGTGTAGCTAAACCACCACTAACCCTCCATAATCTTTATTCAGTACAATAATCATTTGTTCCCATTATTATATTCTTCACACAGTATTAAAAGTTTTATAATTTATAGTCACAATGCTTGCAACGCTTTAAAAGCAGAAGAGATCGGAAATATGCCTTTCATATATTAGCGTATCGCTTATTATGTAATGAGTTTTAAAAAGAGACTATACAATAATAAGTCAGTTCTTTTCAGCACTGGCTGGTCAATTCTCGAGTATTGCAATGTGATATCGAATATTTTCTGCAATAACGAAAGTTGTTACTGAGGAAAGCGTTCAAGACATAATGTTAACATATATGAATCAGTATCAAGAGTATCCATTCAAAAAAACTTGCTGATTGGTATTTAATGTTAATGTTAGTGGTGACATGGATGACATGTTATTCCAACATGACGGCGCAACGAATCACACATGCGGAGCTATATGCGAGTTGTGGCTAGAAAATTTCATACAACGCGTTACTTCCAGAAGAGGCGTTATATAATGGCCGCCAAGACCGTGCGCTTTAATGCCCTTGGAGTTTTCTCTATGATACTACGTTCAGTCGCTGGCTTATGGTAAGAAATCGACGACAATTGACCAACTGGAGAACAACATCATTCAAATTAATATAGAAATTTAGCCCAACTTATGCAACAGATTCATACAAAATTGATACAATGATATTATTATCAAAATATTGAACGTACATTAATCCACCAAAAAGGTTTCTGCCATATCTTACACACAACTCATTATATAAAAGTCCAGATGTTACTTGGCTACTGTGGCAAAAAATACCTTTCAAACGAACTCTTAGTGCCAATCTATTTAATTGGAAATTTGTACCTCACACAAATTTCGAAAAGCGCATTTTCGTATTTTCGCCCATTTGTGTATGTATATGAAGCAGTTGTCCACTAAAATCCACCAAATCAAATTTCAAGCTAATATTGATCTGAGTGAAGGATCTTTTCATAAAAAACACAAAATTGCACGGTGGTTTAGTATGGTGGCTACCCCAAAAAGTGGGCGGGACACGCCCATTAGACTATGTATGTTAAGCGGCTGTCTATAAAAAGTCACCACATTGCATTTCAACAAATAAGTTTTTCTTACAAAAACACAAAAGTGGGCACTATGTTTGTAGGGGGGCTATTCCAAAATTAAACCAAAATAAATCAATATCTTTCGTCAATATGAGCGCATATTGGCACAGATCGTACCACTTTAACGGGAAGCCCCAAACAAACCTTCCCTCTTTTTAGTTTTGGTTTGAACAATTATTTGTTTCTTTTATTGATTAAGCTAGAAATGTCAAATTTGGAGTGTCTTTTGTCATTCCTTATGAAATAGTTCACTTATGTTTAGATTAGACCGGTACACACATGTCACATATTTTTTTAAGTTTTTGTATGCATTTTTATACCATTCACACATAGTGTGAAATGATATTATCAGTTTGTCTGAAAGTCTGTAACGCATTAAAGGAGCCATCGTAGACCCCATAAAGTATATATATTCTTAATCAGCTAGACGAGACGAATCGAACTAGACATGTCCGTCAGTCTGTCTGTCCGTCTCTCCGTCTGTCCGTATATCCGTCTGTCCGTCTGTATGTTGTTGCGCATTTTTTGGGAACTAATTTTTATGCTATCCAGTTGCAATTTTGCAGGTATACTTCTTTTTATTCCAGTTTAATAGAATGTCAAGATTGAACCGCCACGCCCACTTTTTGGTGTAGCCCCTATACAAACTCACCGCCCACTTTTAACTTTTTGTATGAAAAACTTTTTTATTGTAGTCACTATCAACTTAATAATTCATATGGTAACTTCTAGTGGTCGGATGGTTCACATATACATTAATGGGTGGGACCCGCCCAATATTTGGGGTAGCCCCCATACAAACCTACTGCCCACTTTTGACTTTTTTTATTAAAACTTCTTTATTAAAGTCAATATTAGGTTGAAATACAATGTGGTGCATTTTTATGGTCAGTCGCTTTACAAAAATAGACTAAGGGATATGGCCCGCCCACTTTTTAGGGTAACCCCCATACGAACCTACTGCCCACTTTTGAGTTTTTGTATGAAAACTTCTTTATTAAAGTAAATATTTGGTTGAAATGCGAAATGGTGTCATTTTATAGACAGCCGCTTAACATATACAGACTAATGGGCGTGGCCCGACCACTTGTTTGGGTAACCACCGTGCAATTATGTGTTTTTTATGAAAAAATTCTTTAATTTAAATCAATACTAGCTTGAAATTTGATTTGGTGGATTTTAGTGGACAACCGCTTCATATACATATACAAATGGGCGTGTCCCGCCCACTTTTTGAGGTAGTCCCATATAAACCCACAGCGCACTTTTATGCATTTGTATGGAAAACGTCAATATCAACTTGAAATTCGATATGGCGGCATCTTACACATCAACTACATCGCTTCATACACATTTACTAGTGGGCATGTACCGCCCACTTTTTGGGGTATGCCCTATTTTATGTTTTACAATACTATTTAAAATTTCGTGTGAATGGTATTAGAGCTTCGGTTCAACCGAAGTTAACGTTTTTTCTTGTTTTTTTTTTTTTTGTTTTCCATTTTTAATTAAGAAATCTTAAATTTTAGGTATCTTTTGTCACTCGCAATAAAATATTCTACAATGCTTCAGTAACAATAGATCCCATATAAATATATAGTTCAAATAAATTGACTTAGATAATGTACGAGGTATTTCCAAATCGAACGCACTCGACAAAATTGATGTCCGAGAATTACAGAATTAGAGGTAGATTTTCGCTCCTTTTTTTTTACCGCGACAAATGGTTTTTTATTTGATAGTGCATATATATGCGCGTGTGCATTGTAAGTATGGTCATTGTCATTGCCATCAATCGATAAATTTCAGAAGCAAAGCGCATACTGATGTGCGTGCTTGGTTTCCATCTGTGACTGCTCTGAGTGAAACTAAATTTAAATCCTGTCACGTTCGTAGATTTCAAGCAACAATTGTCATTTTGGCGCAATTGTGTGCATCTCATATCGTATATACTTATGTATGTATGTATGTATGTATGTATGTATGTATGTATGTATGTATGTATGTATGTATGTATGTATGTATGTATGTACCACAGACACGATATGGCATTTCAAAAAAATGCGCGCCACTAAACTAACTTTGCATGCATTCCCTGCATTCGTTCGACACATTCAACCATTCCGAAACATCCTTCCGACAAATTACAAAATGCGCGTGTCGGCATTTGATGCGGTTTGTTTGTCCAGTTCTGCTACTTTTCTTTGGTTAACTTGGTTTAGTTTCATGGATTACAGCTGCTACAACAGTGGTTGCTTCCCAATTCGGTTAGACAAACTGTGAAGTAACTTCCCTTCGGCAGTTCGCGTCTAATGGAATGCATAGTTCGCGTTGCTCTATGAACTTTGGTTTTGTTTATTTTTCTGCACGCAGCTCAGAACCGTGACGGATGTATTGTATTCAGTTGTGATTTTAGTTGCTTAAAATGTATTCATTAATTTTCTGTTGCTTTAAGTTATATGGAATCTAAACTAATAACATTAATATTGATTATAATTGAACCTATATTTATCATGAACCTACATACATATGTAAGCAGCTAATATTGAAACAATCTAAAGTGGTTGCGTAGAAAGGAAACGTCTTGGTAAAACATTATATATTTCATATTTTCCACAAGAATTTCTGTCACAGCACTGAAGGACATAGTCTTTCTACAGTAATATTCTTATATATGCATATTCACTGCATCGAGATCTGCATTAGAAAAGATTTTCTGACTACAGAATTAGCAGTTATTTCCTAATAATATAATATCATGCTACAAATAACTTCTGTAGATTAAGAACTATTACCTTTTTAAAGACTTGAACAACATTAGCTATTTGTAGAGTTATTTGGAATTAGAAGAGGATGGGATATTTTGAAGAAGTCCACATTAGTGGGAAAAGTTATCGATTGATACTAACTTTGGGAATGGCAAAAAACTATTCTTTTGCGTTTCGTACTCCATGGAAAGCCACGGAACATCGGTTCCATTGTGAGAAAATTCTGAGAAGGCTGAGTTTATAAAGTGAAGATACAGAGGAAGCCCCGGATTAGATTCCCCTTTGATGATGACACCCGAAAACGATGTAAGGACCATGATTAGCAGATGTTCACTTGGAACCTTCTCTAAAGAAGGTGCAACTATGCAGTCGGTTGATATCCTTGAAAAATACAAGGTATCTCAAAAGAAAGTTCGCATTTAAAAAATCGATAAAAAAAAGTAAGTAGTTTATTGAAAAAATGTTTATTAAATATTAAAATACACACTTTGGGAATTTATTTCTTAAAAATGATATTGTCCAAATGTAAACCGTTCGGTTCACGGCATTCATTGAATCGAGCACTAAAATTTCCTATGACGGCTCGGCAACTATTCTCCCTGATGGCTGCCATTTCGTGACGGATATTTTCTTTTAAATGTGCCAGGGAAGTCAGTTTGTTGCCGTAAACTTTAGATTTGACGTAGCCCCACAGGAAAAAGTCCATAGGGGTTAAATCGGGACTTCGTGGAGACCATTCTACGCGCTACAGTCGCCGTTTTTGTAAAACTCACGTACGCACAACGCACGGTCCGGTCCGCTCCCGAGAAACGCTCCATAGCGACTAAATTCACAAAAGCTAGGCTAGCGATTGACATACCCCCCGCGCCCCTCGGAATAGTTGAACTTTCTTTCGAGACACCCAGTACATTACATGAAATGCGATGGTAGGACTGTGCTGCTCTAAAAAAAAGCCACCTATTATATGTGTTATAGTTGCCATGCGAGGCAACACGAGTTTAGATGCAGTTTCGTGGTAAGTAGGAAACTACGCGGCCTCGTCTCCAGTTCAATACTTGTTGACGAGCGCCTCACCGCTAAACGTATCAAATATAAGAACTTTAATATTATTAATTTATTTGAGTGCACGCCTTCATGGAAAAGAAAATCGAAGCGGCCAAAGATGAGTTTTACGAGCGTCTGCAACGTCTCTACGATCGATGCCCCAATCGCGATGTAAATATTGTGCTTGGCGATTTCTAAATTTGGAAGGAAGTATATGTACGCACTGCGCTCAGCATGGTGTACGTCCCACGTCCCAATATTCAACGAAAGCGGAAAGCTGCAGTCACAACTGCCGACTGCCGAAGCCTTTGCAAATAGACCCTCCCAACTGTTCCGGGAATTCTTTCCGTCTTTTAAAGATATGACCAAAAATAAGTAAAACAAAAAACATATTATTTCATGAAAATGAAGCGAAATAAATTTGTTTGTACTGAACAAAAATGTTGTTGGATCCACCAATGGATGAAGGGAACAATGCCTCCAATAGAGAATTATTTCTAAAACTACTCTGGTAGATCCACCGGACTAAACTGTGGTCAACTAAGTAATACAAAAGCTAACAAACCGGTAGGCTCCGATGAGCTAGCTGAGTTATTCAATACCGGTGGCGAAGAGATGGTAAGGAATATGGATCAACTCTTATGCACTTTAAGATAAAAGACCCCGCTATCTGCGCGAACTACTGTGGAATAAGTCTCCTTTCAATCCGACACGAAAACATTTATAGGACAGAATCAGTGTGACTTCAGACAAAAAAAATTCGATCAGTGTTCGATAAGAACGAAGTGTTTCAACGGCCTGTCTGAACTTGGTATCCCACCGTAGATTGTTGGTCTTTGCATGATGATGAAAAGAATCTCTCCGACTCTTTTGATATCAAAATAGGTTTTATGCAGTGATGCTTTATAGTGAGACTGTTTAAATCTCTTGTTAAAGTATATCGTAAGCCGATGCACATACGTAGAACGGACATAATATTATATAAGTAAATGTTGCAGCTGGTGTATGCTGATCACGTTGACATCATTGGCACGAATGAACGACGAGTCTCTTGTAGATTAAGAAACAGTTTCGTCTCATGGGTGCATCGGTGAACGAGGACAAGGCGAAGATCTTGATGTCCACTTGCAAAGCATTGTCGCGTGTTTGACGGTCGGTGAGTATGGAGAATTTTCACGCTTACAAATCGATGCTACATTCGGCTCATCCAGTAAATTAGAAATAGAACCTCCTCTCGAAGTACGAAGATAAAAATCTATAGGACGCTGATATTCACGGTCTTGCTAAATATATCAGAAACTTAAACCCTGACAACATTAGATACAGCATCTTTTGGAGTGTTCGAGAGAAAAAGCTTCGTAGCATTAGAATTGGCGACGAGTTTCGGATCCGTATGAACCACGAGCTATATAAGCTATATAATGGGGTTGACTGATTGGACTGTCGTCTCATCCCGATGGACAGTGGAGCTCCAGCACGGAAGGTTTATATGTGTAACCTAAAACCTAAAGTCAAATCGACACAAAATACACTAATATGACAGAACTTTTCCTAATCGAACTTTTCGAAATCGTCGAATAAATGCTTTGCTGACTTTTGATTTAAATTTGGCCAATTTCTCCGATTTAATAATCTGACTCTGTATTCAAATTTCTTCTTAAAACATTGGAATTTATAAAACTGCTGCAGCAAAAAGACAACGAAAACATAAAATGCCAGAATAATAAAAATTAAAGTAAAAATACGTATTTAAATTGAAAATTGTACTTTCTGCTGTGCCAGATAAAAGAACTACATCTCAAATATATCCTTGCGTATGACTGATATTACTAAAAATAAAAACGAAAGTCAACGAATATGATAATGACTATGCTGTAGATTAGGTTGAAACCGATAATGAAGTTAGGACGTGATATGGCTCAAAAACTTTTAGATTGACTGCGCTGCGCTGATTTATCGAGCGCACACGCTTGTCTACAAATGAATAGAAATGGTACGCAAATAAAAAAAAAAAAGCTCAAACGAAAAAACAAAAATTGAATTAAATTAAATTAGCCGCGTCCAGAAGTAAAAAAAAGGACGCATTTAATTCTTGTTTCTTCAGCTTTTATTAAATGGACAACTTGGCAAATCCACAAAGTTTATAAAAAATTCACAACTCGCCGAAGTTCAAAGGCAAATGAGAACGCATCAAGTCAAATTCTTTTTCTTATGAAAAGCACAATTTTTTTATTCGATTTGGATTAGTTGGCAAATTGCTTACATTTACAAATATAAATTTCCAGAATTGTGTTTTCAGACAACAATTGTATTTCAGCAGTACCCGAAATCATTCAACAAATATATTTCTAAGGAGAGTAATGAAGAGATGAGAGAAATAAAGTGATAGAGAGTGACTGCATAGAGTTAATCAACGACGACGATTACGATGACATGGGTAAGTATTTAGATCGGAAACCTTAAGAAAGATGCCCCTGCAAATCAATGGTTCAAATAAAAATATCCTTAGGCAAGGTATCTCGACGTTGAACATGCTAGATTGCAGCATATAATTAAAAAGAGTGCAGCTATTAGTTAGTGCTTTTAAAAATAAATGGAAGAATTGATTTATATATCACATATACCCGTAAAGAGAAATTTTATTTGCAATCTGAATTTCTACTATTACATATTTATATATTCAATGAAGTAAAATGTTGATGTTGGCAGGACACACTTGGTTTGATCAGTCTTGTACAATGAAAACAGAGAGAGAGAGAGAGAGAGAGAGAGAAGGAGAGAAAGAGAGATTTAATTTGAGAACAATTTTTGAATATGTTTTATTTTTATTCACAGACAAGTGTTTTTTTTTTGTGACACCTGCTTCGCTGACAGTATACAACCGATTTTGATAAATGATATACTATTTGAAAGGATATTTTTTGCAGATGTGTATAAGATAAAGATGATAAAGACTGAAACCAGTTAATATTTTATGTGTAAAACGATTAATCAATCTTCACTCACACAACAACAACAAAATACGTAGGCGAAGGCGTACACTCTTCACTTAAAACTCATACATTCATATATTTTGTTTCTCTCTTTCTTTCTCTCTCTTTTTCTCTCTCTCTCCCTTTCTCACTTTCTCACCTTCTATCTCCTCCTCTCCCCCCTCTCTCTCACTCTCTTTCACTCATAATATCTCTGATATCATATATGTGTTTCAAAGCTGCGAGAGAGAGAGAGAGAGAGAGAGAGAGAGAGAGAGAGACTAAAAATTTTTGTAAGAGCTTAGATATGTTTGTATTGGCATTAATAAAAAAAAAACATGGCATGGTTCAATTTATTTTGTTAGTGAGTCTTATTATTCACGGTGCCCTTTACATATATACAAAATCTCATCCATCTAGCGTTCTCGCAGATTGCAGCCATGCCCCCTTACGTTTTTCTCTTATTTGTTGGTGTATCACTTCCAATTTTTAAATGGATCTTATTTTCCTAGTGAATCCAAGTTTGTAACGCATGAAAGAAGGTATCGTAGACCCTATAAAGAATACATATTCTTGATCAGTATTCTTGATGTCTTTTGTACCCTTGCTCGGATATGATTAAGTTAATTTATCTAAGATCTTCTATGTTTTGTTAGACGAGATGTTTCTAAGCCTGGCCAAGGCCGGACAATTACATAGCAGATGTAAACTAGTTTTATTGTCCTCTAGACAGTGTCTGCGCTCTGTTTGTGAGGAGAGAACAAGTTTATTTATGTGATATCTCACTGGATGATGGCCAATACGGTAGCCCATAAGCAGCCTCAGGTCAAATAAATTGAGATGTGCATTGGTTTTAGGGTGTATTGCACAAGTTAGTAGCTTAGCCTGCCGTAAACCAGGATATTGTATTCAGTTCCGGGAACCAGTGTTTTTAAAATGATCGACTATGTACGATTTAGATTTAGTCCAGCTAAGTCCACAAAAAGATTCCGGACCTATAAAGGGATTTGCCGAACCAATCGCAGGCACTATCGTTGCGTGCGATACCCTCATGAACAGGATTGACATTTGTTGTTGTTGTTTTTGCTTTACACCTGCTAAGTTCACAGCCTGAGAACTCGTGTGAATGGTATGAAAGCTTCGGTCCCACCGAATTTAACATTTTTTTTTTTTTTCGTTTATTTTTTTATGGAAAACTGGCTGAACTTTAGTCAGTATGAACTTTAGTGTGGATAGCTTTCACTGTACCTATACACTCGTATAATGTTCGGTTCTGATTTTAGTGTCTAAATAGAATAATTTATAAAAATATTTTGTTATCGTATATACACAACTGGTTGTTTATACAATCAGAACACGTAGCGAATTAGTCATAGTGAATCGTCACAAATCGCGCGAAAGTGAAACGAAATACATAAACTTTGAGTTATGTATGTCATATTATAAATTCAAGTATGCGCGGTGCTAGAGTCTTCACTGGCATTACAAAAAATAAATATACAAATACTAAGTATACATTTAGAAAACATACGATAAGAGCAATAGAATGACTTATTATTTAAAACATTAAAGAATATGCATCATGACACCAAGTAATGTGTAGACATAATTTATAAGAAAACACGAAAAAACGTCAACTTTGGTGGTACCGAAGTTTTAATACCATTCACATGAAGTCTCAAGCTGTGCATTTAGGTAGGTATTTGTAAAATCTAACAGGCAAGTTGGTTGGAGCCTACCCCAAAATGGTCGTGACACGACCCTTTATAATTATGGGAAGTGTCCGTCCATATGAAGCTAAATGTCAAATTGATTTAGCCTGAAATGATAAAGTTTTTAATGAAGAATGAAAATAAGAAAGTTTCAATACGAAATGAAAAAATTGGGCGGTAAGTTTCTATGGCAAGAAAGTTCACATTTAAAAAATCGATAAAAAAAAGTAAGTAGTTTATTGAAAAAATCTTTATTACATATTAAAACACACACTTTGGGAATTTATTTCTTAAAAATGATATTGTCCAAATGAAAACCGTTGCGTTCACGGCATTCATTTAATCGAGCACCAAAATTTCCTATAACGGCTCGGCAGGTATTCTCCGTGATGGCTGCCATTTTGTGACGGATATTTGATTTTAATTGTGCCAGGAAAGTCGGTTTGTTGCCGTAAACTTTAGATTTGACGTAACGCCACAGGAAAAAGTCCATAGGGGTTAAATCGGGACTTCGGGACGAGAGGCCAATTTATGTCACCTCTGCTGGAGATCAATTTGCCAGGAAATATTTCATGAAATCGTGGTAGAGACCTGTTGGACGTGTGTGAAGAAACTAAAAATGCGGAACAATGATGATCTATGCACATTTAAAGCAACAGTACGCTTCCGAATCGAAAGGTCCGGGTTGTAACACTATCTACCTTTCCGAACGTGCTCGAAGACCTTGGACGCCCGGATTTTGATTTTTCCAGCGTTGAACCGGTCTCTTCAAACTTCTCGACCCATTTTCCAATGAGCCGAGAACTTGGCGCATCATTTAAATGACGAACATGTCAAACACTGCAGAATTTTCTACGCGCTACAGTCGCTGAATTGCCGTTTTTGTAAAACTCACGTACGATCCGGTCCGCTCCCGAGAAACGCTCCATAGCGACTAAATTCCCAAAAGCTAGGCTACCGATTGACATACCCCCGCGCCCATCGGAATAGTTGCGTTCACGCAATCAGCAAATCAAATGTGAACTTTCGTATGAGACACCCTGTATTAGGGCTACCTCAAAAAGTGGGGAAGTTCCTTTCTATTTCTTTCAGTAATAGAAAAAATTTTCGTACAAGAATTCGAAAGTGAGGGATGGTTCATATGGCGGCGACTCTAAAAATTGAGCGTGGCATGTCAATTTTGATACTCTATTAAACTGTAAAAAAAAAAATTTTTGTGCCAAAATACAACCGAATATCTTAAAAATATGTGACCAAAAAATGCGGAACAACATACAGACAGATAGTGAAACAGATAGATAGACGGACATAACTTGATTGATTCGTCTCATCAAGCTGATCAAGAATATATACTTTATGGGGTCTAAGATTTCTCCTTTAATGCATTACAAACTTTCAGACAAGCTGGTAGTACCATTTCGCACTATGTGTGAAAAATGTCTTTTATTTTCTTTTTTCTTAAGAAACGTTTTCAAGATAATCTGAAAAAAAAACCCGTGTACCACATGCGATAGATGATATTCTTCTTTCCAACATTTAAGCTGTTTGTGCAGATTAGATAAGATGAAATTACAAGCAATCATAATCCCAAAGAATTTATTGTTTTTTTTTTTTTTAAATCTTTGAATTTCATGTGCTCCGTTTAACTTCACTAAATTATCTCATATTTTCAAGTTATGCGATGAAAGATAATTTTATTAAGTAAACTTTATGTATAAATTTTCCTATATTGTATAAAAAAAAAATGTGAAGGCTTACAAAACAAAATTTTGTTTCTGGCCAAGAACCCACGAACAAACCCCTCATCCACCTCCCAAGGTGAGGTGGATGAGGGGTTTCACCTCAACAATTGAAAAGCATTATGAAGGCTTTTGCGACGAAAGCAACATGGCTTTGCTGCGAAGATTCAATGGTAGGCAAAAGAAGATGCTTAAGAAAAAGAAAAGTATTTTAGACTAGAATAATGAATGTATGAAAATATCAAAATTACCTACTTTCATTCGAAATGTAAAAATTGTGTTTATATTATATAATTAAATATAAAAATATATATATATATATATATATATATATATATATATATATATATATATATATATATATATATATATATATATATATATATATATATATATATATATATATCTATATATATATATCTCTCTCTCTCTCTCCCCCCCCCCCCCTATATATATATATATATATATATATATATATATATATATATATATATATATATATATATATATCTCTCTCTCTCTCTATATATATATATATATATATATATATATATATATATATATATATATATATATATATATATATATATATATATATATATATATATATATATATATATATATATATATATATATATATATATATATTTTTTTTTTTTTTTTTAATTAAACTTTTTTTCATCTGATTTATCTTGAAAAACGTGAATTCTAAGGACATAGCTGCAATAAGTGCGTGGCATCCAAAATTTGTTCTAAACTTGATCTGCGTACATTTTTGTTCCAAATTTTGCTTCCTACAAACTAGTTTACAAAATATGCAAATAAATTTGTGTTCTCTTAACTTTTCAGATCCTACATACTGCCATCATCAGATTCTAGCGTTTATCACCAACATGCTGCTGCTATACAAAGCATTCTAAAATCTTTATATGCAAATGATTACCTCCTTGTAATAGTAGGTGATTTTAATATTTCCTGAAGATAAATATCATCCAACACTTGAGTTTATAGGTTGCAAGCGCATTGCATATACATATGTAATTATCGTCGCTGTTTTGCCAAAACGTATTTTCAAAGCTTAATCATCTTCTGTGTAGTACTGATTGGTCAGGTATTGATAGAGCTTGTGATTTGTTTTATAGTAATCTTAGAAGCCATTTTGATGCACGCGTCCTTACATTTTCACTGAAGTGCTCTTCGATGCATCCGTAGTTTACAAAGCACCTTTGTCTATTAAAAAATATCAAATCACAATATTTTCAGCGAATTAAAAAATCAAGGAATTATGCAAAATATTCCGTTGCTCGTTCTAACTATCAATTAGCAAATAGAAGGGCCTATAAATGTTATTTGGTTAGAATAAAAAACCACTTTCGACGGATCACGTCTAGATCATTTTATAAATTTATTAATGCCAAACGTAAATCTTGCTCACAACCTTCTACCATGCTTTATAATGTTATATCTGCCATCGCCGCACAAGAAATATCTGATTTGTTTGCAGCTTTCTTTCAACCCACTTATTCTTCGACTAATTTTTCCTTAAAACACTCTGCTTTTTCTAATTCCTAAACGCAAACTATAGCTGTCCCTTGTATTCTTAGAGACAGTATCTTAAAGCACTTAATCTCCTTAAAATTAAGTTACTCTCCTAGCCCTGAAATTATTCCTTCTAGTGTACTTAAATTATGTGCCGATTCGTTTTGCGATTCCATACAACATCTTATTTAAACTATCTCTAAAAGAGTCGTAAGGTACCAGCAATTTGGCAGGAATTACTCATAATTTATTTACAAAATTTTCCTGCAAGTTACTGCTGTCTTCAGCTCAGGCTTTTTAAAAATAAAATCTGTTTCCAATAACTACTTGAACTCACATCCATTTTAAATGTAGCATTTACCAACGGTTTACAAATGGATGTCATCTAGACAGATTTTAGTAAGGCGTTTGATTGTATCGACATCGACAGTTGCTTAAAAAGCTGAGCTATTTGGGTTTCCCATTGTCCTTGCTAAAATGAATTTCAACCTACTTAGAATCTCGCACTCAACGTGTTTCGTTTTTGCATACGACTTCTAAGAAAATTAATGTCATATCTGGTGTACCTAAAGGTAGCCATCTAGGAGCTTTACCTGTTGTGTTATTTTTATAAATGATCTTCCAGATGTTTTATCTTCCTACTAATATTATAAACGCGAAAGTTTGTATGGATGTGTGGATTTGTGATGTATGAATGTTTGTTACTCCATCACGCAAAAACTACTGAATGGATTTTAATGAAACTTTACAACAATATATCAGAATAATACAAAGGCTATAACATTAAATTAATGCATTTATTTAATTAATTTAAAAAAAAAAACACAGCGCAAACATTTTAACCACGTCTGTTGCTCTGAGTAGACGACAAAAAGCTGATAGCTACGAAATCATCTAGCGTTCATGTGTTTGCCTTAAAAGGTCTTGTGTGCGGGATGATTCTGTTCATTCTTTCTTCATTAGCCAACTTAGAATACCTTAAATACCCGTTCTGATCATTCTCGATCGGTTACCATCTTATCCGTTATATGAATCCTAATACAATATTCATTCTTAACCCTAATACAATATATTATCCTACATACTAACACTTATGTTTACAATATATATTGTATTGAGTTAAATTGATCGTATTTTGAATAAATATTAGCTTTCAAAAATAATGGTATGCTTGTTTTATTTTATAACTTAAAAATTCGGTTATCTTAAGATCAAACCAAGTAAATTTTGACAGCTTAACAAACCCTATATATACTGTTACAAATATTTCTGTAATTGGTACAAAAAAGTCTATAAGATACCAGCTGTTTTTTTGGTGTAAACAAATGTATTTGTTACATGTTTTTGAAAATAGAATTTTATTTAATTCCACCATATATCAATTACCATTTGGTGACCAATCACCAATCGAATTATTCGCTTGGGCCAACTAGTACAATATTAATTGTAATAGAACTGCGCATTAGGTCATGTGAATGTGAAATTTTAAATGACCCACAATGTTTCGCAGATTTAGTCCACAACAATTTCTTTAAAATATTCACATAGTTAAAATATGTACATGTAATGACTTCCATATACAGAATGATTGGTATACGAAACAATGTCACCGACAACAACAACAACAACAACAACAACAACAACAACAACTACTGCGATATTTACGTACATATGCCAACAAAAAGTCAACAGCAACTACGCGACGTATGAGTAATATTAATAAAGAATACAAATAACCCTTCAACTATTGACGGAAAAGCGACAGACTAAAAAAAAACACAAAGAGAAACAAGAAGAAGTGGTCAAAAGGAAAAAGGACATATAGAATCCAAATAAATAGGCTAAATTAGACAAAGCGCTGACGAAAGAAGCAAACAAGATAAAGACCAACAAATGTGGAAGCCCCATAAAAGGAACAAACAATATTTTAATTATGCCGTCAAATCAAAATCAGCAATATAAAATCAAAATGTGTAAAAAAAGAAGAAAAACAGATAGAGAATGCGAATAAAAATGAGTGAGGTTAACTTCCTCTTTTTGAAAAAGGATAATAAGATGTCGAGACAAATGCGCCCACACACACAGACGCACACACGTACCCAAATGTGCAAACAACAATCAAGTCAAGCTGGCCAAGCTAGCCAAGCTGGCCAAGCTGGCCAAGCTAGATAAACAGACAGCCGGACAGTTTTGAAGTCCGAGCTCCGAGCTCCGAGCTCCGAGTGTCTATTATCGTTAGTTGATTTTTGAAAAATTTATGTGCATAGAGTCAACAAAACGATGACAAAAATCTGATAATCAATCGCTTGCAGCACACACATAATGTACATACATACATACATATCTACAAGCGAAGAACCTGCTACATTGCCCGCATAAAGCTTAGAATTAAGCTACACGTACAATGACTGGAAAACTAAATCATTATTTTCTCTCATTGTCAAGTTAGGCGAAGCGAAAAATAAGATGCAACCCAGAAAAAAATTTGTAACTCTAACTTTTTTGCACAAATCGTTAGAAATGAGCTTCCCCGCCTATCATCACAATTATATAGAAAAATGCATAATTTCGCTCATATCTCGTTAAATTATGATGATATCGAAACTGTTTCTGTTTCGCAAAAAAGATAATTCAGAAATTTCCTAAGAAAAAGTTCATGTAAGATTTTTTTGTAGGTGCTACCGTTTCCAAGAAAATACATTAAGCCTTACATTAAGCCTTAAAAATAATTTTATTTTTTTTTTTATTTTTATAAATTTTGTTGCAGGCGATAGATAAAGCCTTCACTTCATATTTCAAGAGCTCAGTAGATAATAAAGTTTTGCTAACAAAAACCAAAAATGGGTGGTGGGTTTCCATGGTGAGGTTTTGGAGCTCTTTACAAATCGTACTAAGGTTCAAAATATACAAGACGTTCAGACCGGCTTGCGACAGTGTGAACCAATTTCAAAATACAAAGAATCTGTATCGAGTTTTAAGTAGATATTTTCAGAAATTTAGAATAATAGCGTAATGCATCATCTCAAAAAATTGATTGTTTTTAACCATAAGAAATTGAACATCGAGAGATTTAATTGTAGAATGGAGTAGGCGATGTAAACGGTGTCAGAGAATTGCCACGCCTAGCTGTAATACAGCAAAAATAGAAAAATCCTACTAACTACTACAATTTTCAGCCGACCGACTTGAAAGTCGATACTGGAATCAATCTCGAAAACATATCTAGGAACGGTCCTAATCAAAGTGTCTGTCTGCTTGTCTACCTGTCCACTTTTCTGTCCGTCTGTGTGTTGATTTACCAAACCAAATTTTTATTGATAGCCCACTTTTAAATTCATTCGTCCACATTTTCTTTTTATATTAATACTTGTTTATTACAACCAATAACTTTTGTTGTACTAAATATCATTATATAGCAATTTCTGAATTTTGCTTTTCATACAACTGTTTAATTATGCAAGTTGCTACGAGGAACTGATTAAATTAAACTCCATTGGTACCACCTCGGAATATTAACAACAAATTTAATAACACATGATATAATATCTTGTTCACAGTAGCGGACATATAATACAAATGGCATAAAGGCTAACGGCGCCATTAAGGCATATAGCGGATTAATCGCTATGACCCCCATCTACGCCACTGATTTGATTATTTCTGAAATTAATTGAATTTTGTTATTGCTTCTGGCATAACCAAATATTTCATACACTGAATTACTTTGAATTGTTTCACGTTAATATTTATGACAGCTTCTTGGAGATATAGTATTACCAGTTGTTGGTTGGCATAAACATGCGTAATCCAGAGTAAAACTCGACGAGTCGAGTCGACGTGGACATGTCCGTTTTTTGTTTTCAATTTTTAGAAAGTTACAATCGGACTGTCAAAGTGCAAAGTCCTATTGCATTGCGATCAAACGACACATTACTATTTCTTTTGCAAAAAAAAAAAAAAAACTCCAAAACTCTTTCGAAAGAAGATTTTACCTATAAGTCCCAACAAAACGGTCAAATATGCGTTATGGTTAAATTTGTGGATAGTTATAGAAAGTTTATAACAACACTTAAGAGAGATAAGGTTTTGTTTCACACTTACCAGTTAAAACAAGAGCGTTCTTTTAGAGTTGTAGTTAAAAATCTACATTTTTCTACACCAATTGACTCAATTGAAAATGAAATTGAAGAGTTAGGTCATTGCGTAAGGAATATAAGCAATGTTAGGAGTCGTATTACCAAGCATACATTGAACATATTCTTTATTGATCTGGAACCGAACAACAACAATGCAGAAATTTATGACCTGAAATACCTAAGCAATGCAGTAATTAAAGTAGAGCCTCCCAGGAAACTAACTGACATTGTACAATGCTTTCGATGCCAAGAGTTTGGACATACCAAGAGGTATTGTACAAAAACATTTAGATGCGTTAAGTGTTCAATGTGCCATCCTACTTCAGAGTGTCAGAAAGACAAGGATTTGCCTGCCAAATGTGTTAACTGCTTACAAGATCACGCTGCCAGCTACAACGGATGCAAAATTTATCAAGAATTAGTTGCAACGCAGAAGCCTAATTGCCATTCTTCTCGTCAGCATTGAAGCAAACCATCTCAGGAGCATAGCTTTTCATCTTCGCACAGACCAAATGAGTTTAATACTAGCGGAAACCGCCCATCTTATGCGCAAGTACTACGAGAAAACAGAAGTTCAATGACGAAGACCCTTTCCAAAGAATCGAAGGTTTATTAGCCAAACAGTTTGAATTAACAAACAAACTCCTCAACATGATATCTCTGTTAATATCAAAAATATGCAAGTAGATCTTCAAATTGCTATATGGAATGCAAATGGGCTTTCCAACCACACAGAAGAAGTAAAACTTTTCCTTAAATCTAATTACATTGATATCCTCTTGGTATCAGAAACTCATTTTACCAAAAGGACACACATTAAAATTCATGGATATGATCTAATAGTTGCAAATCATCCAGATAATAGAGCTCATGGCGGCTCTGCAATATTAATTAAAAGAGGGCTTAAATATAATATCATGGAAATAGTTAAAGAAAATGCTATACAGGCTGCTTGCATTAATATTGAATGCATGTCATTTGATATTACAGTTTGTGCAGTGTATTTTCCACCACGATTTTGTTTTAAAGAACAAGATTACTGTAACTTTTTCAAAAAACTTGGTTGTAAATTTATTGTTGGTGGAGATTATAATGCCAAACACCCTTGGTGGGGATCAAGGTTAGCAAATCCCAAAGGAAAGCTATATAAATGCATAAACACCAATAATTTTTCAACGCTGTCCACGGGAAAACCAACTTATTGGCCATCAGAACCCCGCAAAATACCGGATCTTTTGGATTTTGCAGTTTATTTTGGAATACCACGGCATCATCTGGAAATTTCGGACAACTACGACCTAAGTTCAGACCATTCGCCAATTATAATTACATTTGGCACTGCTCTTCCAGCACTATCAAATAAATATAAGAGTGTCACATCTAGGACAGATATTTTAGCATTTCAAGATTGGATAGATGCGAAACTAAATACTAATATATCTCTCAAAACTGGTTTAGAAGTGGATACGGCTGTGGAATCATTTACAAACCTTATACATGAAGCAGGTCTGTTGTGTACTGCACCAGCCAAAAGTTCTATAGCGAATACTGTTTTTATATCAGCTGAGCTTAGGAACCGTATAAATAATAAGCGAAAGCTTCAGAAAAATTGGCAAACCAGTAGATGTCTAGGAGATAAAACTAGGTACAATACAGCATCATTCCAACTTAAAAAATGCTTGCACGAAGTTAGAAATGAAGCAACTGCAGAGTTTTTCAAAAGTCTGGATCCTAACACGAAAGACTATGAGTACAGCCTTTGGAGAGCTACCAAATATTTAAAACGACCTGCAAAACGAAATGTTGCTATACGTAATCATAATGGAGAATGGTGTAAAACCGCCAAAGCTAAGGTTGAGGGACTTTGCACAACATTTACACTCAACATTTCAACCAAATTCAAATCTTGCGCCTGAAGATACTGAAATAATAGAGTTTCTGTCAAATGTGCATGCCAATTCGTAGAATTACTGTGTCTGAAATCAAAGAAGAATTCGCAAAACTGAATCAAAAAAGGTCACCAGGCTATGATAAAATAGACGGAAGAGTTACGAAAATGCTCTCTCAAAAGTGTATTCAATTTGAGGCTGTATCAATTGCCTACACAATGGAAATGTGCGGAGGTGATAATGATTCCAAAACCAAACAAGCCTGAAAATATTCTCTCGTCCTACCGTCCTATTAGCTTGCTGGTGACATTCTCCAAAGTATTCGAAAGAATACTAATGAGTAGATTGTTACCAAGTTTGGATGAATACAATATAATACCGGAACATCAGTTTGGGTTTAGGAGAGGTCATGGGACTCCAAAGCAATGTCATCGTATAGTGGATATAATTACAAGTGGATTCGAGAAGAAACTGTATTCTGCGGCAGTATTTCTTGATATACAACAAGCATTTGACCGAGTGAGGCATCCAGGCATGTTATATAAAATGAAAAAACTGCTTCCTGCTCCATTTTTCCTCTTATTGAAATCGTATCTAAGCAATCGACACTTTTATGTTCAAATGGAAGGAAAAACATCGAAACTATGTAGTATCCATGCTGGTGTTCCACAGGGCAGTGTTCTGGGACCTGTCCTTTACACAATATACACTGCCGATCTTCCTGTTGTCAGTGATGTTCAAGTAGCCACTTATGCTGATGATACAGCTATAATTGCATCTAAAGACACTGCGGCAGAAGTATCTCAAGATATTCAAAATGAAATAGTTGAAATAGAGCGATGGCTTAAGAAATGGAAAATAAAGGTTAATACTGAGAAGTCGAAACATGTCACATTTGCTCTGAGAAGAGGTGATTGTCCGTCAGTATTTTTAAATAATTCACAAATTCCTCATAGTGACTCCGCAAATTATCTTGGACTCGATATAAATCGGAGAATAACTTGGAAAAGTCATATTAAGACAAAGAAGACAAAGAAACTCAACATAAAAACAAAAAAAAAAATGTATTGGCTGCTTGGGAGAAAATCGCAGCTTAGGTTGGAGAACAAAGTTCGGCTTTACAAGGCTATTTTAAAGCCTGTGTGGACATATGCTATCCAATTATGGGGAACTGCAAGCCAATCAAATATTGAAATTCTTCAACGATATCAGTCCAAAACGCTTAGACTTATTGTGGACGCCCCCTGGTTTGTGGCTAATGACCAAATTCACAAAGATTTAAATATTCCATACATTAAAGATGAAATACGTAGAATACGCACAAGGTATGTTGAGAGACTACATGATCATTTAAATGTTTTGGCAATAGGCCTACTAGATAATAGCGATACAACTCGAAGACTTAAAAGAAATCATGTGTTAGATTTACCTTTTAGAGATTAAATTTTGTATATATTGTAAATAAACTCTTAATTATAGAATTTTAAATATAATAGCTGTTCTCACTGGAGTACAGCTATTTCTGTTATATTATGAACTTTCAACTAATTTACTTATTGTCTTATTGATAGATTGTAAATTAATAATAAAAAAAAAAATAGAAATTTTTGGCTGATTTTCCGGTATAGAAGCTTATTTTCTTCCTAAGCAGAATGAGTATCAATGAATCAATGAATGCACCCAATTTCAGAGATAGCCCCCATACAAAGCCATCGCTCACTTCTTTGTATCGGTAGGTTTAGCCCACTCATTTTTAACCTACGTTTAAATTCTTGAATTTTACAAATATTTATTTATACTCTGCACATGTAGTGGGAATAGTATTAAAATTTTGTCACGGAGTTTGTAACGCATTTAAGGAAGCATTGGATACCCCATAAAGTACATACATACATTCGTGATCAGCACGACGCGTCGCAACGAGTCAAACTAGCCATGTCCGTCCGTATGTCTGTGAATGGTATACAACACCAATGAAACGTAACTACTTCAAATTTTAGTTCCTCTATACCATCAAGTAGCCGACTTTGGCTTGCGTTCGTACGCATGTGTATGAAAACGCGAAGTGGTTTGTCCCCATGCGGTAATGGCTGGACAGCGCTGATTTAGAGACAAAAGCATTTTCCTATATATTTATATTATTGTGCACTTTAAAGCCAAAAAGTCGAATTTCGAACATTGGGAGAACACTAGTAAATAATAATAGGCAATTATTTTTTTTTTGTTTTTGCGATGACTGCTACGCCCACTGATTTTGAAAAAAATATATACCATTTGAATAAGTTTGAAGGTATTCATTTTAAAATGTGCACAATCTAGATTTTATCAAAATCGGTTGAATATTTTGTGCGTAAAAGATTAAAACAATTTCACTCCCACAATGAAGCATAAAATACAATCGTAAATGCACAAATAGTAACCGATAACATGTGCACAGACTGTTACAAGTTCATAATGGTTTGAAAGCTCGAAAGAAATAGGAGACTGCGTGTTTCGCTTTGTATGTGCTTCGCTTTTATTTTGTCTGTCTGTAGTTGTTGTGATTGGCACACGGTGAAATAGTAATAGCAACAAATTCATAAACGCTATAATATACAAAATTATTGGTAGATTCCCATACACACTAGTTAAAATTAACAGTTTTAGGCAAGTTAGCCATTAAATTTTGGATATTGGATTGTGTTTTTATAGCCAGAAGCAACACCCATGAAAAGAACCGTGATGTGGCCACAATAAAATATAAGTTTCCTACAAAAACTTGCCCAATTTATATTTATATATCTTTAAATTAAAGCCACTTTTATTATAATAAAATACACAGTAATGCATATTTTTATATAAAAAATGAATGACTCGGTAGAAAAAGGTTCAACTTTAAAAATTTAGTTCTCGGTATCTAAAGTTTTTCAATGTTAATCAGTAAAGCTGTCAGTCAGGTTTAACTTTTTCATATACATACAGACATATTACGAGTACGTATTGTATATATTGTAAGTAGATTAGGATATTGTACCTTCAATATGTGTGCCTGTGCGCGTTTGTGTTGAGAATAATAACATAAAAGCCATTGTTAAGCAATTTGTTAGTGTCAACACTCTGTTCCCTATGATGCAGACATTCAGATAATGCAGCTATCAAAGCAACTTCATGGTTTAAAACAGAAAATTAAGAACTCGAAAGGACAGATTGGCAGTGCAAGCTTATATACTAACTCGTTGTTCACTGTTGCTAAATCATATATAATTACATATGCAAAGTATGGGTAGTTTATAAAGAAAAATTTTATATTATATAGGAAAAAGCATCACAACCTTACCTGTTTTCTTTTAACTATTCTGAATTTCAAAAAAAAAAAAAGTCAAAGTTATATAAAACTCCTGCAAAGTTCGCGCTCCTTAAATATACGTCAAACCTTGTATGATAATCGTCTGGAAGATAAAAAGAAGCTCCATGCTTACGTGACTTATCAACTTTAATATTGCTTACATATATTACGGCCTACTCTGATTTGATTACTAATCAGCTTTTACAAAATGGTATCACACTTAAACTGAAATGATTTAGCTGAAGTTCAAATGTTTCTGTGTTTGTGGTTGGCATCGATCAAAAAATTAACTTCCAGCAACCATCAAATATTTATTTCTGTTTTAAACTTTATAATTGTTTATGCCGATGCAGAATTCATGAGTGGTAAGCTCAGTTTAAAAACGGTCGTTAATACATAAATGGCCAACATGTTGGTCAATCGAAAGTCCGTGATCACCGAATTTCCATCAAAACTGTGCGTGAATTCATCAAAGATCAGCTAAAAACCTTCATTGAACATTGCCATAACTTCCATTTATTTCCAATGAACCAAATATCATGAAGTTTAATCTGAAAGTTAGGAAAGCATAAAACTGTCGTACACACAGATAGGTGATGTCACTATAATGGGATGTTTTTCTAATAGTTCCATTTTCTTTGGAAAACACCTTGTATTTACCTGGTTTAATTTACATTAATCCGATGGTTTCGTTATTAGATATGATTTTCGAAAAACAAACGAATGAGTAAGCTGGAAGGTTGCCATGTTAGATCACAGATGATTCTGTGATAATGACAAAGTTGATAATGTTGCTAGCTGCTGATCAAACTATTTAGATGCAAGTGTTGTGCACTGATATTTTATATATTTACATTCATTATTGCAGATTAATTAGATTGGTGGCAACTTTGTGGTAATTACCTAATGTCAAGTAATGTTAGTGTACAGTTTTTTGTTAGGTCGGCATTTGATAGCATCTGCATTCAGCTAAATCGAAGCATAGGTCTACACTGAACATATGATTGTTGATGAAGGTGAGGGGTAACACCAACCCCCCCCCCCAATATATATCTTAAGTTTCCGTCCATAAGAAGCCATTATATCGAGTCGATACCAAGTTGATAACGACAGCTATAAAAACGATTTTCATGCAAAATCCGAAATCTGTGTGGTGGGTTTGTATGAGCGCTTCCCATAAAAGTGAACGTGACATAGTCAATGTATTTTATTTTCATCGTAGGAACTTAGAAAACGATTTTAGATCGGTATCTTAAAAACTTAGGGTCTAGTTTGATTTACACAGACAGCGGACAGACAGACACACAGGCAGACATGGCTAGTTCGATACATATCGTCGAGTTGAGCAAGAATATAAATAATTTATGGTATCACCGATGCCTCCTCCAATGCGTTACAAACTCCGTGACAGAATTATAATACTATTCACACTACGTGTGAAGAGTATAAAAATATATTGTAGTATCAACATTTGGCATTTACACTTATTTGTTTTGCATTGATATTACTTAAACATTTTCAAACCCCCTACGTATTTCACCCAATTATTTTGTGCTGGTGCATACTAAATCGTGTTCAGTTGCAGATGATAACTATAATCAACTCATTGTCAGAGCCGAACAGGAATGTCTGATTGTCAGCTTGCATTGAGAACTCAGTATAATTGAACGGAACAGAAGCGCGTGAAATTATTGTTAGATATTTGTAAGCATGTTGTTAGTCACATATCATGCATTTTTCGAAAGTATCCACAAATGCGGTTTATTCTCACATATGTCAAATGCGCAAATGAATTTGTTGTTTTACACTTCCGGGCGTTTTCGATTCTGTTGGGCAAATGCAATGCGATTTTAATTATAGTTACCCATATTACATATAATTACCCATATTACAGTTCCAAACCGATAAAATCATAGAAGATAATTAATGTCCTGCTTGATGTCCTTTTTATGCTATTTCTGCAGGTTTTTTTTTTCGACGTAATAACGTCTATTAAATCGATGAACGCCGCCACATACGAAAAGTTATCACGTACGCCTCAGCCGTGCGTGCAAGCGAGAGCGCGGAACAAGCGATAGAGAGGCACGATCGTTCGATGAACGGTTGAGAAGCATTGGCTTATGAAAGCTATGGTTATGTGTGTGTTTGCGTATTAGTGTTAACTAGCGCGCGGTGGGGTGCGGAGCTGTGTATGTTGATGAAAGCAAAGTTTTCAGTCACTTTGTATATGCGTAATAAGCGCATGGTAGAATATACACATACATCATTGACAATTCTAGAGTCTACCATTGTCGTTTGAGGTGGCAGCATAACTATCTGATAAAATATAAAAATGTATGCGTACCATTTATCTTTCTGCAAATACTTTCTTTTGTACATATTTCAATGGCTTGGAATATGGTTGGAAAGCAAACCCATTGACAGAACCTTTTGAAAGCCATTTTCCTGTATTAATACACTAGCATTACACACTTGTGAACCCTTCTCAAAATTAAAACCATTGTCGATCACTTATGCAGAGTTTTAAATACGAATTTTTAAAATTACTAAAATAAGGTCGAAAGAAAAGCAACCATTAACGCAATAATATTTCGGAGTCAACTTAAACCAATAAAAAAATTTAATGCCAAACTGCATATGAAACAATGTAGCATCTCTTCAACCTGTTTCCAAATGATTTCGCAGAAGCGTGGACATTTTCCGGAATGGACGATCCTTGAAAAAGTCGCCTAAAATGAGCGACAATGATAGAAATGAGACACTGATAAGATGCAACAAAAAATTAATGCTGAGGAACTGGGAATAAATGCCATAAAGGCTGTGTCGCAAATGTTTCAAATTGATCTGCTGCATATGAAGAAGAAAATATGCTCGATGGGTTCCACGAATTTTGAATGAGGTCAAAAAAGAAAATCTATCAACTTTGATAAAATCGTAACAGGTGACAAAGCTTGGTTCGACACAAAAGCCAAAAAGAAATCCATGATGTGGAACAGAAAAGTTGCAAATCCACCACAAAACTCAGACAGACAAACAGACAGACACACTCTGTGTGAAGAGCATAAAAATACAAGAGTGATCAGTATCACAAATATAATTTTTTTTATTTTTCTCTACTAATGAAATATAAAAGACAGCACTCATATAAGCAAGAAAGAGCTATAGTTGCGGTGCTCAACTATATTAAACCCTGTACACGCCACGTTTTTTTCGTAGGAGGCCTTTATTTGACTTCAAATTTGGTTTTCTACAAACTATGTTTTAAAGTAAGCTAATAAATTTTTGAGGAAAATCAAGGCATTCTAATTAATTATAATAAATAATTTTATTTGGAAAATTTTAGTTCTGAATTTGTATTTTTACGACTGCGGTAGCTATAGCTGTCCAGTACCTAGAGAGTCTATACCGGAGAGTTTAGTTTGTCTGTCTTCTCTAGACGGAGAACTTTTCTTTTACACAGATGATCACGCATATATGTACTTAATGGGACCTCCGATGATTACTTTTTTTGTACTGGGTATAAAAATTCATAATTGTGAACACATCGATAAAAGACATGCATGCATAAAGTTTATATTAATCGTACATTCAATCGAACGAATAATATTCTCCGCTTAAAAGAAATCGAGATATTTTATTTAATTGGACCAATAAACTGCATAATCGCGAGTGTTGACAAAAAGCGTAAGCAAATCGAGTGTGGAGAACTTTATTAATTCATGCCCTTATTCGGAATTCAATATACGATATTTCATGAAGTATAATCAAACAGTATAATAGATATAAGTAAAAAAATATACACATTCTGTATAAATAGTTTACACTCGAAATTGTAAAATTGAATACAACACACAAAAATTAATTTGCATATCAACATATATTATGCTACTTTTAAGCTAGATTCCATAGGGTATGTTCCATCGATCTCTTCATACATTTTTCATACGCAAAGAGCATATATTGTCTTTATGTTCAGAGACAAGTCGACATCAACTTAACAATCACCTAATGTTATCAATCTATTGTTGAAAGTCTTTAGTCAGTGTCGACACTATTGAGGATAAAAAAATAAAACACCTTCATTATTTTATACTTCATTTTATTATAAAAAGCCTTTGTAAGTTCGCGTCAAGCCATATTTTGCAGGCAACCATATTAATTATGATGAATGAATCTATTTTGTCTGTTTTGTTTTAAAAACAATTACACCTTATATTTATAGATGGTTTTTTTAAAGGTTGTATATTCTGAAATGGATTAAATTGTCATAAATTGGTCCGATCTGGGCACGCTATTGTCATTTGTGCTTAGTTTGGTTTGCCGTTTCACTATGAATAGACTAACGCCAGAACAAAAGCTCTGTAAATTGTGCAAATTTATGTCGAAAACAATAGTTCAGTTTTGGAATGTCACCGTGCACTACGTCCATTTTACGATGGATATAAGAGTCCATCGAGCGAGTTTGTGGAAAAAGTAAGTGAAATAATCGCTATTGAAGCAAATTTTATTGTGAGAATGCTGGCAGAAGAAGAATTAAATTCATCTTACTGTACAATCTACAAAATATTAATTGAAGATTTGGGCAAAAGAACATCAGGTAAATGTTGATCGCTCGTGTAGAGCATTACAAAGACAACATTTCAACAGTTGAAAACGATCCAGATTTTCTTGATTTGATCATAGCTGGTTATGAAACAAGGTGTTTTAAATATTATCCTGAAACTAAGCGACAATCTGCAGAATGCAAGTGAAAAGACGAGCCAAATTCTAAAAAATTGCGTTTTCAGAAGTCAAGAATCAAGACAATGTTGATAACTTTCTATAATTCCAAGGGTATTGTTCACAAGGAATTTGTTCCAGAAGGTCAAACTGTCAATGAAGAATATTATTTGCAAGTTTTACATCGTTTGTGGTCGAGAGTTGTACGTGTTAAGCCCGAATATTCCAAAGGAAAGCAGCTATTTTTATTGCATGATAATGCATACACCACCTCACAAGACCAAAAAAAATCAATGAATTTTTGATGAAAAAACAGATTTATCTCATCGACCACCCTTAGTATTAGGCTGATCTATCACCGTATGATTATTTTGTCTTCCCTAAAATAAAAACAGCAATGAAAGGGGCTTTTTATGTTGACATTCCAGTCATACAATCAGCCGTGACACAGGTGCTAAAGAACATCCCAAATATCAAGTTTAAAAAGTCTATGGATAAATTGGTTGTGCATTCCAAACGTTGTATTGAGTTAACTGGACCGTATTTTGAATAAATATAAGAGCTTTGAAATATACGAGGGGTACTATTTATATTTCGGGAATAGCAAATAATAACAAACATTTTTAAATGAAAAAGGAGAATGATTCGTCTTTGGCGGTTGGTTTTACGAATTTCTCCGAAGTCTTCAGACAAACAAATGGTCGTGTACCACTCAGAATTGGCCGACCTACGTTGCACAAGCGGAACAGTGGCCACATGACACATTCGGACGAAGAAACAGGCGATCATTTGTTTCGCTGTGCTTCTTCCACGAACAAGTTTTGTTGGATTTGGCTTGTCTTGGAATACCCACACGGTCGATTGCGGTTTTGTTTCCGGCTCATACGCATATATCCATGATTCGTCACCTGTCACGATTTTATACACGTCATTTGAAGCACCACGATCGCACTTAATAATCATTTCCTTACACCAATCGACGCGAGCCTTTTTTTGAGCGATTGAACGATCTTGCATTATCAGTTCACGCACTGCATCGATGTTTTTGGGCACAACAACCAATTT
>JAWNNQ010001219.1:110000-187903 GCA_035044765.1 Leucophenga montana
AGGATTGATCAAGTGACATATTTTCACTACAATTCTTTGGGACTAATGCCATACTACAGAAAAGCGCAATCAGTTTCTGCAATATCCTCCTTCTGGGCATTTTGCTGGAGAGGATTGACTTAAAATGGTACAAAAAACCATTCGAGCGTGTGGGAGATATTCGGAATCATTGGGCTTCCGCAACAGGTTACGGACTCCTTATAAACATTTTAGAAATTGAGGCGGGAAATAGTATTTTGGGAAGTCATCGATTCTAAAAATTGACTGGAGATCATATATATTATACATAGTCCTTCCCAGTATTGATCTAGTAGCATATCTTCACTACAACTTGTAAGGACTAAGGCAATACTACGTAAAACAGCAATGGTATGGTGAAAGAGTTGTGTTTTGATGTAATTTTCTAGAGAGGATTGCATATAAAAAGCCGAAGAAAAAATCAGAAACAAACATTTCACTTTCCACTCCAATGAAAGAAAACTGATGCTAGCAGAGATAAAAGCCAACGAAGCATAAAGACTGAATTCAAAACAAGTGCTTAAATAGCTTTCTTAAATATGAAGTACCCGTGCTAGTATATATCGGTTGAGCGATATTTGACTACCTGTGATTTAATCACGGCGACTGAAAAATCACTGATATCAGTTGCCATTTGATATTGTAATTCACGCGTATCAATTTGATACGTTCATACATTTTGTGCTGCTAACACTACATGCATGATATATTACTCATACGCCGTGAATCACAGTGCCACTAGTAAGAAAGAAATGATACTCAAGCACTGATATTTACAACATCGGGTAGCAATTGATTGCCGTGATGGAATCACAGGTAATTAAATTTCGCTCAACTCTAGTTGGAAATTAAATAGAGTTCTGAGTGTTTTTGTAAGTTTAGTTTTATTTTTTTTATGGCAGGAAATTTAGCTCTAATCTGCCTTAGGAACCAATAGGGTAGCACTTTACAGATTATAAAATATAAAATTGGAAATCGTTAACCATTTGCATGCTTATAGAAATTTAACTAGAAGTATTAATGAGCAAAAGTATAACCAGACTTGTTACAACCTATAAGATACACCCAGAAAGGACATACAGAACATACATAATCTTCAAGATCTCGATGTTGAAACAGACTGCCAGATGGACATCGCTATATCGACTCAGCATCCGATGCTGTTCAAGAATATATGTATATAGTTTATGGGGTCTACGTTGCCTCTTTCTGTCTGTATAAAAAGTAGTACATGTTCCACAAAAGAAGACTTGTGAAGATTTCAGTGTTAAGCAACAAAGTGGCATCACTGGCAAAATGGTAGCACATTCTTGGTATTTTTTTGAGAAATAGCAACAAAGTGCCAAAAATGAAAGATGAACAATTCGAATAAAAGAAAACTTGAAGTGTGGTTAGTGTCAGTTATTTTAAATCGCATTTCCCGCAATCTAAAAATTTGTTTTTCAGCAGGCCAAAGCAATTTTCCAAACTTACGCGAAATTGACTTAAGCATTTGTTAAATTAGCGCTGCTTTCCTGCCTCCATAAGTTTGACAGGGTATAGGTTGAATCTCCTTCAATCCAATGCGTAAACTCGATAAACGTCCGAGATACAAGCAGCTGTCGTTCCGTTGCATCTGGCCAATATAAGAATTCTGGTAGCCTTTTCAAAATAGTAATTTGGTCAAAGTACCGCCATGGCCAATTCCAAAAATGGTAATGGCAATTTTCCTAACAGAAGCGGATCCTAATGGACATTGCCTTAACAATTGATCGATTTCGGCAAGTCAAATTCATCTCCTCGACGAAAAGCACTGATGATGAGCAAATCTTGTATTAACTCATCACGAGTTTTGTCGATTTCGCTATCGGTCTTTGTCTCTGGAAATGATTAAAGGCTTAATTTGCTACATTTTACATATCATTGTTTAGAATACCTTCAATAAATTTAACTTCTTTCAAAACCGCATTTTTTTTTAAGTTTATTTTTTATTTTGTCGAGTTTTGAGAGACTTCAAGTCGTCTCAACTTTTTTTTTGTCTTAAAGTATGAACATTTTAGCTTTGGTAACATTGGAAAAGACGTTAAAAAGTGTCGTCAGAATTGAACTGTTTTCCTCAGCCATGTTCGAAAGTTTAATTATACAGATTCCAGAGATTTTACAGATATCAGAAAATGTTTGAAATCTTTGTGAATTAAATGGATTTGACAAATTTGCGAACGTCCGTACTCTGTATCGAGTTACCCGGTATGTATCTGTCATTAGCAACTGATTTTAAAACGATATTAGCCATATGAAACATGCCTAATATGAGCATATAATTTCCTCTCTATTTTTGGGATTTTAAAAACGTCGTATAGGTCAGAGTTGACTTTTGTTTATGTTTTTATTAAAATTTATTAAAATTTTTTTATATATTTATTATAGAGAATCAATAGAATCAATATAAAATCAATAGTAACTTAAAGTAGACGGATGCTTGACATATACTTTCATGGGTGGAGCCCGCCCATTATTTGGGCTAGCTCCCATACAAACCTACTTCCCACTTTTGACTTTTTGTAAGAAAACTTCTTTATTAAAGTCAATATTAGGTTGAAATGTAATATGGTACCTTTTTATGGTCAGCCGCTTAACATACATAGACTAACGGGCGTGCCCCGACCACTATTTGGGGTAGCTCCCATACAAACCAATGGTCCACTTTTGACTATTTGTAAGAAAAACTTTTTTATGAAAGTCAATATTAGGTTGAAATGCGATATGGTGCCTTCTAAGAGAGACAGCCGCTTAACATACATAGACAATTGGGCGTGGCCCCCCATACAAACCCACCGTGCAATTTTCTGTTAGATCAATATTAGCTTGAAATTTGATTTTGTTGATTTTAATGGGCAACTGTTTCATATGAATATACAAATGGGCGTGTCCTGCCCACTTTTTGAAATAATCCCATATAAACCAACAGTTCACTTTTATACATTTGTATGGAAAACGTCAATATCAACTTGAAATTCTACATTGCTTCATACACATCTACTAGTGAGCGTGTACCACCCACTTTTTGGGGTAGCCCCTTTTTAAACCCCCTACATTTATGTTTTACAATACGATTTAAAATTTCGTGTTAGAGCTTCGGTTCAACCGAAGTTGACGTTTTGTCTTGTTTATTTTAAAATTTTTGTGTAGGCTTATATAAATCTTCTACAATTTACATAGAATAGTTGCTTCCTACACAGATTTCAGAGCAAAGGATTGCTACCGTTAAAACTTTTAAAAACACGACTCACCAGAGAGTGAGAGCAACAGAGCAAACTTTACGCTAAACTTGTCCATTCTCGATTGTGTTGGTTTTCAATAAACCTTGCGACATAGACACATATATGTTCAGATATATGAGAGCGTAAGAGCGTATTCTGATCGATGCGCCGGATTTTTGTACTAATACAATTTCATTAGCTAACTCACGTATTAACACATTCGCAATATATGTGAAACTCCGTTTTTAACACACTGACATATATATATATGCATGTTCTTTTTTATTTATTTTATTTTTATCAATTATTCTTACTTGTCGTATTTTCAACCATTTTGAGTACAGTGATGCCTTGTGATCAAAACGATCGCGATGAAATGTATTGTATACATACAAGTAGTTGATGCTTCAGATACACTGTCTTAAAGAATATGATGTGAAAATTTTCACTAAATCGCGATGACAGATATTCAATATGCAACCAAAATGGCGGATTGTTCAGCCATCTTGCTATTACTAACCGAATGACTGTATTGTTCTCTCATCTTGTCATTACTGCTCAGTTAGTAGAGATATCAGACTTAAGATTCGTAATTAGCGACACCAAAAACTTCCGAGCAATCAGGTTTAGCCAATTTATTTGCATATTTAGTGTATTATCTCTTTTTAGTTGAAAAAACAAAATTTGGATCTAAACAAGAAACATTTTGATAGGTGAAGAATATAACTTAAAACTGTAACTTCTTAGCTAATGTTTGAGAAAAAAAAAAAAAAATTCGGAAGATTTTATCGGTAATCGAATGTTGCATAAAACATACTTTTTTCCGCTGCTATTTTTGCCATTCAGCGCAACAAGTTGCATATTAAATGACCACACTCTGGACTGCGATCCCCATAACAGAATAAAGCGTTTCGTTAAAATAAAATGTATGATATTTGGTGTTGGCTAAAAACTGTTTGGCCCCATCAACTCTTTAAACAAATATTTTAAGTTGTATCTAATTGAATGTCTGTGACTGTGTATTGACATAGGTAGTGGTTATAATATGCTTACTCAATTATTCGCTCAATCGTTCAGTCATTTGCCTATACCTACAACACGTCACTCATTAAAATGATGATGGGAATTTAATCATATGTCACCGTAAAGTGCATCTGCGTGCAACGCCATCGGCGACCACTTTCTGAATATAATTGCACTACCAACTTTCCATTTGCCCATTAGTCACTAATTAATATCAAAACTATGAATTTATATCAAATAGACAATTGCCATTGAAATTATATCAAATAGACAATTCATGTGGGTATTTGAATAAATAAAATCCACACATGGCTGACACAATTATAAATGGTAGTTGGCTTTTAATACATTGAAATTACGGATAGCAAGTTAAGCATTTTTCAGTGTTTTTAAATAATTTATTATAAGGTTTACATTATGATAGCGCTTTTAGCGTCAACGAGCTTTAAAATCTGACAACGTTATGTGTAGATTTTGAAAGACATAATTGCTTCAATTCGTATAGTTCCATGAAGTAAGTAACATTGGACATTTGTAGGATCGAATATAAAGCTTAAGAACTACTTCATATGCAGTTATACTTATCGATAACATAAAACATATTTGAAAATCTTTAACTTATGTAAGTAAAATAATAACAAACTTTATAGCCAATCGAGCCAACTTTTTTAACAAGTAGGTTTGATTATGTTAGAGGGACAGTTGTCGATCCAGATATGTGATATCATGTGGTGTTGGTTCATTCTCCTAATAAGTAACATTGCTATAAAATGTTTACACTAAAATTTTATATTACTTTCATATTTCACGACTCACATCATCTGCACGCCCATTAGCATATGTGTGTGAAGCGAACATCCATAAAAAGCCACCACCATATTTTAAGCTGATATTGACATTAATAAGGAAGTTTTTCATACAAATGCATAAAAGTGAGCGGTGGGTTTGTACGAAGCTACCTCAAAAAGTAAGAGGGACAGGCTCATTTGTATATTTTAAATGGCTATGCATAAAAAAGCCACCACATCGAATTACAACCTAATATTGAATATAATAAACAAGTTTTTCATACAAAAACACAAAAGTGGACGGTGGGTTTGTATGGCCCATTAATCTATGTATTTTAAGCGGCTATCCATAAAAAGCAACTACATAGATTTTCAACCTAAAATTAACTTTAATAAAAGGTATTTCGTACAAAAAGTCAAAAAGTGGGCGTCACCACATAGAGGCATCATAGAGGCATCATTTTTATTGCTGTTAATATCATCTTAACATTTGGAATACTGGCTTCTTATGATGGGACTCTTTATCTATCCCCTCTTGCTGCCCTACTTTTTGAGGTATCCCCCATAAAAACCACACGCCTACTTTTGCCTTTTTGTATGGAAAACGTTTTTCTTGCAGTCAAATTCAACGTGAAATTTGACATGAAGGCTTCTTAAGGACGAATGCCTAACATAAATTTCAAGGGGAGTGTCACGCCCACTTTTAGTGGTAGCCCCATAGAAACTTATCGCCCAATTTTGGATTTTTGTGCGAAAACTTTCGTATTACAGTAAATATCAACATATAGTGGTTTCTTATGGACAAACGCCTTACATATAGAGAAATGGATGTGATTTATCCAGTTAAGGGATTGCTCCATCCACCACCAATTTTTGAAATTTTTCATGAAAAACTTTACCATTTCAGGCAAAATCAACTTGACATTTGACCTGGTAGCTTTATATAGACGGACATTTCGCATAATTATCAAGGGGCATATCACGCCTACTTGGGGATATGCTCCAACAAAGTTACATCCCACGTTTAGGTTGTTAGATTTTACTAACCTTACATTACAGCTTGCAACAGCATGTGAATGACATTTATTCTTCGGTACCACCGAAGTTAACTTTTTTTCTTGTTTTTATCTATATTATCTAGCCATACGCTACGAACATCAAAATAGATTAGAGTCTAGAGCGCCATATCTGGGACCCTAAATTCATCTAAAGTAGTTCAGTTTCGAAACAGGTCATATGAATAGCCTTCGGAATATCTATTCAGATAAAACTACAATTAAAAGAACAAGCTGAATAACAGGTTGCTTTAAGAACTGAAACGCCAGAACAGTCATATGCGAAGCAATAGCAAAGCGTAAGTCATATCGATTCTATAGCTATTCTATTTTGACAGGAGTAGAAAATATAGAGAAGATAATCATCTCCAGGATCCCTACAATCCCACAGACCTCTCCAAGAGCACAAGAGGAAACATTGCATTTGAAAATCCATGCTTCTCGAATGGCCAGCGCTATTTCGCATGTTTGTATTTATCCAATACCAAAAAACTCCACATCTTAACGATAGATGGAAAAACAGTGTACAGTAGCGTAATAAAATATTGAACTGTTCTTTGTTTCTGATTAAGGACTTTCTGCCATCAATATGTACAGGGCGTTTTTTCACTTTTATAAAAGGGATCAAACTGTCAAAAATTGGTCACATTGGGCAACGTTATTTTAATTAGTGCTCAGTTTGTTTTGCCGATTTATCATTAATAGACTAACGCTAGAACAACGCTTGCAAATAGTGCAAACTAATTTCCAAAATCGTGATGCAGTTCGGGAATATACCGTCCATTTTAGAGTCGACATAATCGTCCATCGAGCGACTTATTTGATTAACTTTGAACCGTTCTTCCACCACGTATACTATAAGTGTTAAAGAAGAAAAACAATTGATGCTGTGGAACGTAGTATTAAGGAGGATTCAATTGAGTCGATCGCCGTCGCGCGCACCAGTTGGAGCTGCGTGCAACCATTTTATGGAAAATCTAAAGTAAAGATCTCTGCTGGTGAAAAAATTACAGCAGAATCACCATCGTTTGCTCCATACGATCGTTCAATGGCCTAAAAATCAAACGGAAGTCAACGTATATAAGAATATCAGTGATGAGGCTGATTTTTGCCTTAATGGGTAAATCAATAAGCAAAATTATCGCATTTCGATGAAGAAAATCAAGGAGCGATTTTCTAGGCACCGTTTCATCCACAAAAAAAAAAATCACTATTGCGTGGTATTATTGTTATTGATTAGTGATTATTTCGTACACCATTTGAATGGAATGTCTATTTTATATATGATTTTCCACAGGTCACATGCCATACATTTGGTGAACGCGTTACGAGGGCTGCTATTTATATTTCGGGAACTGGCAACACTAATGTAAAGAGCTAAAATCTGGTGACGAATCATGGATATATGCGTATGAGCCAGAAACAAAACAGCAATCGACTGTGTGGCTATTCGACCGTGTGGGTATGCCGGCAGTCTTCGGAGAAATTCGTAAAATCAACCGCCAATGACGAATCATTCTCCATCATGACAATGCGAGCTCTCACACATATCATCAAACAAGTGCATTTTTAAACAGTCAAAACATCGAATTAATGACTCAACCTCCGTACAGTCCTGATTTGGCACCCAATGACTTTTTCTTGTTCCCGAGTATCAAAGATGGTCAACGATTTACGAGCGCCGAAGAAGCAGTTGATGCGTTCAAAAACCATGTTCTGGAGGTGTTTCAAGCGGAATGGAAAAACTGCTATGACAAATGGTTTGAACGAATGCAAAAGTGTGTATTGATCATCAAGGGGAATATTTTGAAAAACAATAAAGCCATTTTCATTTAAAAATGTTTGCTATTATTTGCTATTCCCGAAACATAAATAGTACCCCTCGTATTTGTCAAAATATACCAATCAATAGGCTACCGAGATCGTGCAATTTAGCGCCTTTGGATTATTTTCTCTGGGCTTACGTGAAGCCATTGGTTTATGCGAGCAAACCAGCAACTTTGGACGACTTCGATGACAGCAATGTGTGAACCATCACCGAGATGCGCTACCTATAGCTTGAAAAAGTTGTCGAAAATTGAACTTACATAACGCGTCACATGCCCGAAATCATATTTAAATAATAATAAAGCCAAATTTCAGTTTTAAATAATGCAGTCTCAGTATTTTAATTCACTTCAAAGGTCCACACCTCTGTAAAGAAAACCTTTAATTTAAAAAAATTAAATGAATACACTGCACTTACTCAACCACATATGAAGTGCTGCGTAAAATGTATTGTATATACATACAAGTATATGTATATATTTGTATAATTCTAAAAACAACTGCTCCATTTGTACAAAACACCTTTATGTACCTTAGTCAAACAAAGTCCGCACAGCTATGCGGCTTTTATGCTGTTTAAATATTCTAAATAAATGACAACGTGTTAACGCCTCTGAAACAACCTTTCGACCATTAATTAATTAGTGAAAATATACACATTTAAATACATATAGAAGGTATGTTTCAAAATTTTCTGCACAAAAAAACAAATGTACAAACATAAATTATACTTTTTTTTCAGATTTAATAAATAGTTTTTAAACTTTTAAAACAAACTCTGAATACAAGCATTTGAAGTCTTTATTGTAGAATTGCTTCCTCACAGTCGGCCTAGCGTAGAGTTTGTCCTTTTATATGTGCTTAACTCTTTATAGGGTTCAGTAACAATCTGTAAAGCTCTATAGGAGGACAGATGTATGTAACTAAAAAATTTTGACAAATAGTTTTCTTAAATAAGTTGAACTCCATTCATTGTGCAAGTTCTAAATAGCATAAATAGAATATATTTTAATTGCGAAGCATGTGCTATGATATAACTATATGTATTTAAGTAGTTCCTTTACATTTATTATACAGGGTGCGTCATTTTGTGGTCACCTATGCAAATTTGCCATAAATTTTACTTTACGAGTAGCTTCTCAATTGTAGATACTCAACGTGCAACGTCGAAATGTACCGTGTGCGAAGACCTTGTATGCTCAAATTAGTGGCCGAAATAAACAGTTGAGCAACATCGCATCGTCGCCGTGCCCAGTAATTAGGCACGTCTGATGCAAATGACTCATAACGCCAGAAACATGAAAAACATCAAAGCAATCGACCGAAACTTTTGGCAACGCGTCATCATGACGAATGAGGCCCACTTCACGCAGTATGAAAGCGTTAATACGCAGAATATTCGTTACTGTGGGACTGAAAACCGACAACTGGTTCATGATGTGCCTCTATACTCGCCGAAAGTCACCGTTTGTTGTGATGTCTGATGTGCTGACAGTGTCATCGGGCCGCATTTCTTTGAAGACGACGCTAGGACCACCGTTACGGTCAATGGAGAGCGGAATATTCGTTACTGTGGGACTGAAAACTGACAACTGGTTCATGATGTGCCTCTATACTCGCCGAAAGTCACCGTTTGTTGTGATGTCTGATGTGCTGACAGTGTCATCGGGCGGCATTTCTTTGAAGACGACGCTAGGACCACCGTTACGGTCAATGGAGAGCGCAATCGGGCCATGATTCGTGAAAATTTGGCACCAATTCTCGAAGAAAATAATACGCACTATTAATGGTTTCACACTGCAAACGAAACAATGGCTTCCAATGTTCGATGGACTTTTGATATCGGAAAGTGGCGATTATGATTGGCCGTCGGCTTTTAACGACTTTATTCTGCGGGAATATCTCAAGGAAAAAGTGTATGCGAATCAGCCAGAGAACATGCCGCTATTTGCAGAAAAATGTTGAATGTGTTCTTTTTTTTTTAAAGTTATTAACAAACAAACAAAATTAGTGACCACGAAAAGACGCACTCTGTACAATAGGTATTCATGCAAGCAGACCTCAGGTTATGGATATGCAGCACGAATGAGTTAGACTGATGAGTCCAACTGGTCTTAAAAATGTCTTGAAACGTAGATTCAGTAAGTGTGAACATATGTCGAAAATTAAGAGTGTTAATAGTATCCACCCACTTGAGGGATATATGAAGGAAGTAGGAAGATTGCTGTGAGTTTCTGAAACTTTCGACAACCACATGCTGTGGTGTACCTTAATTTCGTTGAATAAGTGTTATGTTAAAAAATATTTCAAACTTTTCAATGGAAATGTCAACTGCCACCTAACCACGCTTAAGGTTCCCAGGGCATACAATATACAAGGCAACACTAGTACTAGTATAGTTTCAAAAGTTAATCGACTTTATGTACTTTGTAGTCAGTAGGCAGTACTCCTATTATTACAGATTCTAACATAGTCTATGATGCTTTTCTTTAATCCAATAATACCAATCCATATAAATATCATCAAAGTCAGTCGGATAGTTTACCAGACAGACAAATATATAAAATCTCATTTTCAAGTACGTCAAGTGGTTATTTTGGAAAAACAAAAAAGTTGTTTCTGGGGTTAAGTAAGTATTGTGCACAGGACTTTAATGGAGAAAGCCTAAATATGTAGAAAATTCCAGTAGTAAATATTTTGTTTTTAAACTTTATATTCCTCTATTGCACCAAATAATTAATGCTAACGAAAAGAATAAAATAACATTTTTATGCATAAAAAGTTAGCTAAAATCATTTTAAACGTTTCACCTTTAAATTATTGGTACTACATCAAGCTGTATGTTATTTTTAGCGGAATATTAAGTAACCACGCATACACAAACCAAAAGATACATCCTTACACGCTTATGCACACCACCAATACCCAAATAGCAGTGTGAAGAACGCTTCTTTCTCGTTACAAGCTTAAACATGCTAATTACATAAATTTTGTTTTCATATCGTTTACACAGAATATGGCAAGAGTTCAGTTCAACAGAAAGTTTACAACGCAACAGACTGCATATGTCCATCCAACTGGTACAATTTATTGAAAGAAAAAAGAAAAACATTTTCGTAGATTTAAAAAGAAAATCGATTTTGACCGACTTATCGATTTTTTTTTCTCTTTTAGTGGTAAAATGTATTGTATTTATTACATATGTAAATTGTAGTCGTTGAAGGAACGACAGCTTTGAGTATAATAAAAGTTTTTTCTTTTTTTTTTTTTGCGAAGATGTTGAAAGATATTGGATGTAGAAGAGAACTATCGAATATGCAAATTAAACACTTTATTTTAAGCTACTGAAGCTACAAAATGCTTGCATAAAATTCTTTCTTTAGGGTTCCGTGCCAAAGGGTAAAACGGAACCCTATTACTAAGACTCCGCCGTCCGTCCGTTTGTCCGCATGTCACCAGGCTGTATCTCACGAACCGTGATAGTTAGACAGTTGACATTTTCACAGATGATGTATTTCTGTTGCTGCTATAACAACAAATACTAAAAAACAGAATAAAATAAATATTTAATGGGGCACTAATACAACAAACGTGATCTGTTAGCGGATATTTTGCTCTCTCTCTCTCTCTCTCTCTCTCTCTCTCTCCGCACATACCCATCAAGGTCTGTATGTGCGAGATTGATAAATGCAATGCTGCATATTTATAGGAGCCTTCTGTATTTAGTGTCTACTTTTAGGCTTGAAGTAATATCAAATATTATTCGACGCTTAAGCCCATGTTTATTGCATACATGCACCATTCTTATGCTATACTAAAACCTATCTGAGTCAAATGATGAAAAATTAAACGCTGAATTTGAGAAATGTGGAAAAAGTTAAAATAATAAACCGGCCAAGTGCGAGTTGGACTCGCGCACGAAGGGTTCCGTACCATTATCTATAAAAAAAATGCATGTCTGTTGTATGGGAGCCCCACTTAAATATTTATTTCTATAGATAATGGTACGGAACCCATCGTGCGCGAGTCCGACTCGCACTTGGCCGGTTTATTTTTTTTTTTTTCCAATCATAACATAGATTTTTTCATATGTGACTTGACAGTTTCCAATTGTTGCCATCGGGCAACCCCAAAAAGTTTTTAGCATCTCTTATTGCAGAAAAGTTCACCATTTCATCATGGAAAGATATACTATTCAACAGCATGTCAAAATTTCAACTTTAGCGCCTAGGCGGCCCATTTCTGTCTGATTGGGTACGTAAACAACCAAAATTGTTATAGCTGGGTCCGAGGAGAATCAGCAAGAGAGTTATTTATGACTCGCTTACAGCCACAAAAAAACAATATTTGGTGTGGATTTTGGGTTGGCAGACAATAGCCGACGTCGAGGCGCATTAATGGCAAAATGTAAAATAACAAAAATTTGTTTCAAAACGGTCAAACGAATGATGCCATATTCTTTACACTAGTTTACTAGTTGCACTCGTAGCACCAACATCAAAACACTAACGCTCCAATTTGTAATCCAATTGCCCAGTTCCCTCCCCCTGGATCTGCCAATTATATATGGATACATCAAATATTAAAAAATCGATTATTTGAATTGGATAAAATTAATCGACTTAAATCGATTTTATAGACAGCCCTACTATATGGTTCAAAGTATATAGTAAAGATAATACTACATATTAGACGTTATTTTGACTTATTTGAGGTGTTTGCATCGGATTCGGCTGAATTTCACAGAGTAGTGTATATAGTGGTGTCATTATCTCTAATACAGAATTTGTACTCTGTCTCGGGTAAGATTCTTGTTTTATTTAGATGGTATCTTAGTAGTTGCCGATCACTCATGTTGCCTATGAGCAAATAAAGGTCAGATACATAGGTCTTTAGCGATATTGGGACTTTGACTTTGACTGTGAGTTCATCATTACAATTTCTAAAGGTTTGAACTACAAAATTGATACTGAATACTGATACTCAAATCGAGTATCCATATTGGCATACAACGCCCACTTTTTAAGGGAGCCCCAGATAAACCAAGCACACAATTTTGACTTTTTGAACGAAAAACTTTTTCAATATCAACTTAAAAATGGAAATGGTGGCTTTTTGTGGACGGATACACATACAAACCAGCCTCCCAGTTTTAACTTTTTGTATCAAATACTTTTTTATTTAGGTCTATATCAACATGAACCATCATGGTGGCTTTTTATGGACAACCGCTTCACATAAATATACCAATAGGCGTGTGCCGCCCACTTTTTGGGGCACCCGCCGTATAAACTCACTGACAACTTTTATGCTGTTGTATGAAAAAGTTATTCATTTAAGTCAATATTAGCTTGAAATTTGAGATATATACATAGTGAGAAGCATGACATAGGCATGTGGCTACGTTCGAAACACTTGTTTATGAGGCAAAAAAAAGTTTTGCTAATAACAAAAAGCATTTCTTCGCATTGAGTATGTTTATATATGTTTATTGAAGAGGGTAAACCTTTGCACTAATTGTATAAGAAACTTTTGGCTAGCTTGGCAGTAGTGCATATTTTAAATCAATTTTAAAATAAATTCTCGATAGTTTAAGATCCTACTTAACGCATATTGATGATTGTTTTGAATAAGTGTCTGAATGATTTTTGGATTGTCGGCATCATCGATATCAAATTTTAGCTCATTTAAGAAAAGTACTATTGCCCTCTTTGCACTCTTGGTTAATGTGCAGGTTACACCATCTAGATCTTCGGTATTTCTACATTAAATAACTCCGACATTTTTCAGCCGATTTCGACAAATGAGCAAGATTTACTTTACAAATTTACTTTACAATTTATTTGGAAACTAGTTACAATGTTGATTAAATGACCGTCTCTAATCGAAACGCCAAAAGCAGCGCTACTATTTTGGGCATTCTGCATAACATTAGCCTGAATTTCGTGGGTTATTTCGGTTCGTATGTTAGTTTTGAGTTCGTCAATGGTGTTTGGCTTGCTGGCATAAACTTAACTTTTTAAATAAACGCACACTAAAAAGTCAAAAAGTCCGGTGGCGCTAAATTCGGAGAAAGTGGAAGCCAGTCCAAATCACCATTTTATGACACAATATGTCTCAGGAACCTACGCTACAAGAACTGCATCATAGTGGCTGCGATGTGGCACTTCTTTTTGAAAATAGAAGCTTGTCAGACCTTTTTCACGCATTTACGAACACACAAAGTGCGCCAACATAGTACAATGATAGCGTGTTAGCCACCGTCGACGGTCTCTCCAACTTTGAAAAGAAAATGGTTCGATGATGGTTTTTGAGCACACTCAGACCCGAACTACTCATCATGCACTGATGTTTCGTTAATGACGTGACCCAAAAATTCAACAGTTTTGTTTATTGACTTCGCCTGAGAGTGTAAAGAGAGCTTCGGCCGTTATCAAAATTTTGTTCCAAAAAGTCAGGAACTCGGCATCAAACCTTCTTGCGACGGTATTTTACGGTATTTTCATATTCTTCAGGTGTGTATTGACACATAGATAAAATGGTATTGAATGACGTTTTCGAATCATGCGCATTTGTTGAAATTTGCTAAAAATGGCAGCGTTATTCAATGTTGACATAACGAAGGTCTAGACGGCGCACCCTGTATGTTAGAGATACTCACACTATTTCGTACCGCAAATTGTATGAAAATGTGCTGGCATATCCTTATTTACACCAAAGATAACACTTTCGATTTTTTATTTTTTTGTCTGGACTCTCTCTCTCTCTTTCAATATAGGTATAAACATATATACATATTTTGTATATATATCGCATATACGATAAAATTGTATTGTTTTTTTTGGGCAAGATTGCCATTTTGTATTTTCACTTTTCAAACAAAGTAAGACGCGTCATCATTGAAAGCCTTTTGTCAGTCATCGTGCAACACGACCCGCATGCAACAAGAGGTTACGCTAAAATATATATTTAGATCAAGAGACTGCGCTGTGTTGTATTTTACATATGTATATGCAAAGAGAAATGTATATATATATATATATATATACATTGTGTATACCTACATATACATATATATAAATTTATATATGAATATGTTCATACGAGTATTAAATCATATACACATGCATAGACGCTGTTAAGCATACATATTAATATTCGTCTGGACAGGCAGCGTTTTGTTGTAGTAGGTTAGTGGATAAAATAATACATATAGACTAGCAACTCACCTGTCATTGTGCGGTTCTTTATCCCTTTCGTGTTCTTTGTCCGTTTCAATGTCATTATTAGTGCCAGCGGCGCTAGAACATCCTGCGCCACTGTCACTGCCACTGCCACTTTGCCTCTGCTTCTTTTGCTGCTGCTGCTGCTGCTGCTGCTGCTGCTGCTGTTGAGGTTGTTCATCCTTCTTATTTTGTTCGCCAGTAGCATCGCTGCCAACGCCGCCAACGCCGCCAACGCCGCCAACGCCGCCAACGCCGCCAACGCCGCCAACAGCGCCAGCAATGCTGCTATGGCTGCTGTTCTGACTTTGGCTCTGGCTCTGGCTCTGCTTATCCTTGTTCTCTGTCATGCTTGTTGTTTTTATTATTATTATTATTATTCTTGGTTCTATTAGACTTACTTAACACACACACTCACACACACACGCTCACACACTTATGCACCACGTTGGCATATGCACTGTATTATGATTGTATCTCTCGTTCGGTTTTCTATTTTTCTATAGCATACGTTTAGGCGCGCACTGCTATACAAATTCAATGCCCGCCGGCTTAATCTGATCTCTTGCTCTCTTATAGTATATGTACTTATAAATTTTTTTCAAAATTTGAACCAACTTCTTTTGGAATTTATTTGTTTCACCATTTGTTTATTATGGCTGCTGCTTGTTGTATTATGGTAAACGTTTTTTTGATTTTGTTTTGAATCGCTAGATTTTTTTTTTACTTTAGACAACAGCTTGTCGGTGTGTTTTATCCGTCGACACTGCGCTGTCCTTGTATACGTCGTTTTTCTTGTTATTGTTGCTTTGTTTCATCTATCGGCGCGTGTAATCCGTATATTTTCATATTTTCGTACAAATACTTCTATATTTTTTACGTGAATAATTATTTTTTTTTTTTTTTTTTGTTATTTTTATTATCGTAATTTTATACGATATAAATATTTATTTTTCAACTGCAGGCTGTAATTATTTATGCATTAAATTTGATATTGGCGTTTTGTATGTGTTTGTTGCTGTTGTTGTTGTGAGACTTAAAAGTTAAAAAGGTCGGACAAAATCATTCAAAGATTCACTTATAATGACATCGTTTACAGTGCCGAATCGGCCATGTCGATGAATTCCTGAATTTGTGCACTTGGCGATATTGTGCTTATACATAAATAAAATTGGTTGTCTGTAAACGTCATAATTGAATTAATATCACTGAATTATCATTATTTTGTGTAATACAAAGGAGTTAATTGAAAATTAAAATTTTTTCGATAAATTCACATTTATTTGCACTCGTTAATTCAAATATTTTTTTTATGTTTTACTTACAGATTAATTACAATTAACAATGTGCTATTAACAATTGTTCGTTGATGTCTGCTTCGATCACAATACTCAATTTTTGTGTATTTATTATAATTGTTTGACTAGCTGTACCCTGGCAGACGTCGTTCTGCCCTTCCCCTTGCCACTCCTTTCCGTGCCACACCTTTCCGTGCCACTCCTCCCCCCAGTCACTACTGCTATAAATGTATGCTGCGAGAGAAAGAGATAAAACGCGTTTCTATATAGTCTGGCGTTGCCGGCATCAAACACAAACAAATTTAATTTTTAAATATTTCAATTAAATACAACTACAAATAAATACAACTCGTGCATATTTAATCGCTGTATCTCGCCCCCTCACACTTGCATTTACATTAGTGAGCGCCAACTCAAACACTCTCTCGCTCTCACGCTCTTAATATTCGTGTTTGTGTGCGCAGCAAATATTTTTTTATTTCTGCTTTGTGTTGCTTATATTGGTTCCTAGTTCTTTAACTTTGTAATACGTTTTTAGCGTTGCTTGCGTAAGTGAGGCTGCGTTAATTCGTATAACAGTAAGCAGTTTTCTAAGTTGCGAGTTCAAAACTCGGACGAACTCAGCAAAAAGATTTTATTGAAACAAACGTATTATACGTATAAAGTGGGCAGGACACGCCCATTTGTATATGTATATGAAGCGGTTGTCCATTAAAATCCACAAAATCAAATTGCAAGCTAATATTGATCATAAAAAAACACAAAATTGCACGTTGGGGTTGTATGGGAGCTACCCCAAATAGTGGGCGGGCCACGCCTGTTAGTCTATGTATATTAAGCGGTTGCCCATAAAAACGACGCACCACATTGCATTTCAACCTAATATAGACTTTAATAAAGAAGTTTTCTTACAAAAAGTCAAAAATGGGCAGTAGGTTTGTATAGGAGCTACCCCAAATAGTGGGCGTGGCAGGTCAATCTTGATACTCTATTAAACTACAATAAAAAGAAGTATATGTGCAAAATGCGCAACAACAGACAGACAGACGGACAGACGGACATGGCTAGATAGACTCGCCTCGACGAGCTGATCAAGAATATATATATATACTTTATTACGATGCCTCCTTTAATGCGTTACAAACTTTCAGACAAACTGATAATACCATTTCACACTCTGTGTGAATGGTATAAAAAAAAAAACAGAGAACAAACCGAAATTTACTCTCTTAGTTGTTCTAAACCAATTGGCTGTGATTCGTCAGGTCTACGTGTCGGGTACCTGTTAGCCGAAGTAGACACTTTTAAGCGCCTTTGGTTAATGTGTCATGGTTCGAAACTAGCTTCATCCACCAAAGAAAACTTTTATAAACTTTTGTGTAAGTTCAACAAAATTGTATTCGATTTTTTTAAATAAAACAAAACCAAAAATAAATAAATAAGTTTACATAAAAAAAAAAAGGTTTTTTAGCTCTTTTGTATACCACTTCAAATCAGAGCTTAAATATGGCTAGAATTAAGATTTTTAGGTTTTTTGAACAAAACCGTTCTTGAACCAAGAAATTGTACTTCGTTTAAGAAAATCCCTAACGACCACACTTTTGTCACCGCTATGGATCAATACAAATTTTCTCAGCGTTTTTTATCAGCGTAGAAGTATCTTATGATGGACATGTACTTTTATTTAAGCTCAAAAAAGTTATATTTACGCTTACTTCAGACTGGGAATCAATCAAAACATCGCCAAATTGTTATTGTTTTAATGGCATAGACCAGAATCTGAACAAATTACAACAAGGAAATGTATAAAGGCGAACGTCGTGGCCCACCGAATTTACCTTTTCTCGCCACAATGTACTCACCAAATAAGAGTAACAATAACGCTGCCTTCAGTATCAATTTTTTTTCAAGATTTTATACAGCACAGTAACATTCATTACAAATTGAAAAGAAAATAAAAATATTCCAATTTCATTCCACATATTTAGCAAATGCTTCTTGATCATTAAATAATTATTTTTAATTACGAGTTCACCTACTAATCCGACCTTGCAAATATTTATTACATTAATAATACCTCAAAATATTATAAGACAAAACCTGAAACCAATTATAAAGCAAATAGCTTAAAAATCACAAATTGTTTTACGCATTTCTTTGTCAAGGATATTTTTCTTTTTTTTTACTAAATACGAGAAGAAATTGAATGACAAGCGGCTTAGTTTAATAATGCCAGCAAAACCAGTACAAAGGTGAGAACCGAACACACATTTATAGATATGCAGGCCGACCGACGATTCAACTAGAAGCCAGTATATGACACTCAAATAATGTTAAAACCCAATTTATTTGCATGAAAGCGATATTAAAAACAAAAAAGAAATTATTAAAAGCATTTTATTTAGAGCTGACAGCATGTGGTGCACACAAACAAACACACACGCCAAGCAACACTGTGCGAGGGCGTTTCAGTAAGTTTGCTGTAAGTACTGGCAAACTAATGGTTGCGTATCATTCAGAATTAAGTTCCACTTACGACACGCTGGCCAGTTTTTTTTTTTTTTTTCGAAGAAATAGTGAACTATTTATTTCGAAGTGATTCTTGTATGAACAACTTTTGTTGAGTTGAGTTGAGTTGAGCTCGGCTTGAAAGACTCATACAGTCGTCTGTACATGATATTATAAACATCTTTTGTAGCACACCGATAGTATTTGTTTTTTTAAATTTTATCATACCAAACAACAATGATGAAAGACGGTAACTGGTATCGAAAAAATTCGCCCAGCACCATATTATCCGGCTCTAAGTTCTTTGTGATATCTGTTTTTATACTCTGTAGAAATAGCCATGTCCATGCGTCCGTCCGTCCGTAAGTATGTCTGTCTGAGAGAAATTTTCACTGTCCAGAGAAGACTTAGGCAAACTAAGCTCACGGTACAGGGTCTCTAGGTACTCTAGGCACTGCTACTAGAATAACTTTAAATTTCATAACTTTCGTACGCAAATATGTACGCAGATCAAGTTTAGAACATATTTTAAATGATACGCCCTCAAGGGCAAAAATCTTTAGTTGAAGTGCGGAGATATTTGATGAAGTTAATGTGGAAATTTAAACTTCTTGAAGCGTTGGTAGTGACATTTCTTCCGACCTTTCATCAGTAACTTAACAATTTCTTGTCTCTATGCTGTGGTAATTGAATTGTGAAGCGTCTACAATTTTTGAATATTTTAAAAACAAATAAAATACCAGCAACTAACCGGACTTTTGTTAAACCCCTCAAACAGTGTCTTCGGATGATGCTTTATCACTATATAAAGATTTTAATTCATCGATGCACTGTTGTTGAGACAACTCATGTCGAAAGTTGTGAAAAATTGTGGCAAAATGAAAATTTTCACGAGTTGGTTTATTTTTCGACCAAGATTCACTCAGTACGAATTTCTTAAATTTTAATCTTCACGATTGGCATGACAAATGTGCCGTGACAGTCTATGTTTGGTAAATATTAAAATTTAAAGAAAACCCTCGTATAATATTTCATCTATACAGATAATTAAAATTGGAGTGTCTGTTTGTAATATTAAAATAACCGCTTTTTACTAAATGCATATGGATGTATACACGGTACATATACCAAAATACATTTTTTTACAATTTTTGTCTGTCTGTCTGTCTGTTTGTTCCGGCTAATCTCTAAAACGGCTGGACCGATTTTGACGGGACTTTCACTGGCAGATAGCTGATGTAATAAGGAGTAACTTAGGCTATACTTAGATTTAGAATTTAAAATTTTTTTATTAATTTCTAATTTTTATATATATATATATACATGTATGTATGTATATATGTATGTATGTATGTATGTATGTATGTATGTATGTATGTATGTATGTATGTATGTATGTACATGCTCGTTTGCTACTGACTAAGCTGCATTCTCTCTCTCTTCTTTGACGTTGCCAGCATCAAACACAATAACAACAACAGCAACAGCAGCCACAAGTACAACAACAACAAGAACGTATATGACGATAGAGTACAGCAACAACAACAACAAAAAGATCGTATATGACGATAGAGTAGTGTGGACGTACGAACCATAGCACAAAGACGAGACACAGGATAGGGAAACTATATAGAAACGCGTTTTATCTCTTTCTCACGCAGCATTGCCGTGTACAACGTCGCGGGAACCATCTAGTCTATTTTTCTTATTTTTCTATGAACATATACAGGGTGCTGCAGCATAACTTACTTTTTTTAAATGCGTGCCATTCAGGCTGTAGAGATCATTGCGTGGCGGGAGAAATACCAATCAACAGGCGTAGTTCGAAATTTTTATTTCTTTCCAGGTCAGTCGGTATCATGCATTGTAATAGTGAATAGGTGCGTGCGTTAGCAGTCGAGCAATACTTGTAGTTTTGTTAATGCTGTTTTTTTTTTTTTTCAGCTATGAAGCGCATTTTCACTTGAATGAATGCGTTAAATATCAGAACATGCGCTACTGAGACGACACCAATTCCCGAGAATTGCATGATGGGCTGGGATTATTGTTCCGTGGTCTTTTGAAGAAAATTCACAGTGACTGTGAATTCAGACCGGTATGTGAACATGTTGGAAAAAATTTATTTCCACTACTTGATGAATTGGACTTAGCCCACACTTCAAAAGCATCGTTGGCTGTTTTGAGAGAATACTTCCCGAAGCGCCTCATCTCAATAAGGGGCGATTTCTACTCCACCGATTTGGCCCTGTGCGATTTTTTTCTTTTTTTGTATGTGTATGTGTGTGTGTTTGTGTTTTTTTTTTTTTAAATCTCGGGTTTAGGTCAACCGCCCAATGAATCTACAAGACCTGAAGGTCAATATCCGGGCAGATATTGCCAACATACTCGCTGATATGCTAGTACAGGTCCATGATAAACGCCAGAAATTAGCTTCTTCAGCGTACGGATAATGTGGGCATCAACGACGTGATATGATTCTTATTTAGATATCCAATCCACTATATATATTGTTTGGGTAGTAAACCTTTTTATAGAACATCTAAATCGATATCCCACGTCCGCTTTTTTTGGAATAGCCCTCAAACAAACCTATTGCCCACACTTGTGTGTTTATATGAACAATTTATTTATTACGATATCAAAGGAGACGCAGGGTTTATAGAACAGAGGTGCCCATGACATATACTCTTCGTACACATTTGTTTTTGTAAAGTTGTATACCCACGCAGAATTAGCAGTGTTTGTTACACACACAATTTCCTTGAACGGCATTATCTGTTTTCCTATAGCAAAGCGCTTATGTATATCAAATTGCGTATACGGAATATGAAAGCAATATCTATTTTGTATGTATTGGTGTGTGCACTTCCATTTAAAACTTTTGGGCCCCATTGTTTAACTTTGTATGCGCTACTCTACCCACCACCTACGTTTAAATTCATAGGTTTACAAATATATACACTTGCTCAAAAAAATCTGCGTACACCAGAAAAAAGTTTGAAATTTTAAATTTAATCGCAAATATCTCAGCTAATGTTTTATGTATTGAATCAAACTTTTTTTTATTGTACAGTCTATTAATTTCTCTTAACTAATAATATTTTTGTTGCATTTTAATAGTTAAAATTATAGTTTTAATTTATTTTAGAATGCCAGATGTCAGAAAAGCACTACCGCAAAAGTCTGTGAACAGGTTTCTTTTTCGAAGAAAATGATGTGTGAATAACTGGTAGGATAACCCTCTCTCGTCGGTACCTCTGTAATACGTATTAGCATGGAGTTCACAAATTTCAGTCTTCAGTTGTGTAATTTGTTCCCATTCTTCAAATATTTTGTCTTTTTAGGGTTCCGTACCAAAGGGTAAAACGGAACCCTATTACTAAGACTCTGCCATCCGTCCGACCGTCTGTCCGCATTTCACCAGGCTGTATCCCATGAACCTTGATAGTTAGACAGTTGAACAGTTTTCACAGATGATGTATTCTGTTGCCGCTCTCTCTTTATTGCATACATGCACCTTTCTCATGCTATACTAAAACCTATCTGAGGCAAATGACGAAAAATTAAACGCCGAATTTGAGAAATGTGGTATAAGTTCAAAAAATTATAGAAACAACCAAATGCGATGTTTTTGGAATGGTTATAAAGGGTGTCTCAGGATTTGCGCCGGAATTGATTTTTTTTTATAGATAATGGTACGGAACCCTTCGTACGCGAGTCCGACCAGCACTTGGCTGATTTTTTGTATTTTAGGTAGTAATGGTGTGTTTACGGATTCTGTGTTCGGGTAAATCCCACAAATGCTCTATGGGAATCAGGTTTGGAAATTGCAGATGTGTGCTCAATTGAATTTTTATGTTATAAAGGAGCCGGAGCTTTACTTTATGCGCATTGTGCTTGGGGTCGTTGTCTTTGCTGAAAGCAAAACTCTTCTTGCAGCTCCAACTTTTGGGAACTTTGCAGTAAAATACCCTTCAAAACTTGGATATAACTAGTTAGGTCCATTATCGACTCAATAAATGTTAGTTTGGCAACACCATTAGCTGACATACACCCCAAACCACAACTCCTTCTCCACCATGTTTTACGGTTGGCAACAAATTTTTTTTCCAAAGGTCGTACTGCTCTTTCTTCATACCAGCTATTTTTCCTTTTATCTCGAAAATACAAATTTTGTTCTCATCCAAAAAAAGAACCTTGTTCCAAAACTCTGGGAGCTTGGAAACGTACTCATTTGCAAACTCCATGCGCTTCTGCTTATTTATAGCTGAGATATGAGGTTTCTTACGGACAACTCGACTCTCTCGGACAATATCATCGGAAATTATTTTTGAATACCCCTATTCTACTTCTAGTTTCCGTGGGTGTGCAGTCAACCTTGGATTCTGTCGCACTAACTGAATGTCGCGTTTTTTCTCTCGTTTTGTTAAGGGAAATAGAAGACCTGTTTGGGGTTTTGGCGGGATGGAACCCGTAGAAAAGTAGTTAGTTACAAGTCTTTGCATTGATAGGATTTTCCCACACTTCTCGTATACAGCTGTACGCAGACTTTTGCGGTAGTAGTTTTCTGATATGTTGTATCATGAAATGAATTGAAGCTATAATTTTAAGTATTAAAATGCAGTAAAAATATTATTAGTTAAGAGAAATTAATAAACGTATAATAAACCAAAGTTTGATTCAATACATAAGACATTAGCTGAGATATTTGCGATTAAAGTTAACATCTCTAATTTTTTTGTGAAGTACGTAGACTTTTTCGAGCAAGTGTATGTATATATCTATGTTGGTTGGGACATATCGCTGGTTGACGATTTGAAATTTCGTAAGAAGGGTTCTAAAGCATTTTTTTGTTTTATTATACCATTCACACATAGTGTGAAATGGTATTATCAGTTTGTCTGAAATTTTGTAACGCATTAAAGGAGCCATCGTAGACCCCATAAAGTATATATATTCTTGATCAGCTCGACGAGACGAATCAATCTAGCCATGTCCGTCTGTCTGTCTGTCCGTCTGTATGTTGTTGCGCATTTTTTGGGGACCAATTTTTATGCTATCCAGTTGAAATTTTGCACATATACTTCTTTTTATTGTAGTTTAATAGAGTATCAAGATTGACCTGCCACGCCCACTATTTGGGATAGCTCCCATACAAACCATCTGCCCACTTTTGACTTTATGTAAGAAAACTTCTTTATTAAAGTCTATATTAGGTTGAAATGCAATGTGGTGCCTTTTTATGATCATCCGCTTAACATACATAGACTAACGGGCGTGGTCCGCCCACTATTTGGGGTAGCTCCCATACAAACCTATGGTCCACTTTTGACTTTTTGTAAGAAAAACTTTTTTATTAAAGTCTATGTTAGGTTGAAATGCGATATGGTGCCTTTTAAGAGACAGCCGCTTAACAAAAATAGACAATTGGGCGTGGCCCGCCCACTTTTTGAGGTAGCCCCATATAAACCCACAGTTCACTTTTATGCATTTGTATGGAAAACGTCAATATCAACTTGAAATTCGATATGGCGGCATCTTACACATCTACTACATCGCTTCATACACATCTACTAGTGAGCGTGTACCATCCACTTTTTGGGGTAGCCCCTATTTAAACTCCCACTTTTATGTATTACAATACTATTTAAAGTTTTGTGTGAATGGTATTAGAACTTCGGTTCAACCGAAATTAACTTTTTTTCTTGTTTTCTTGTTTTTTTTTTTTTTTTTTATTAGGTATTTATTATCTCTTTCAGTGCTTTCTATTTTGTATTATTTATACAGAATGTGAATAGTATTATAATCTAGTCATAACATTTGCAACAACTTAAAAGAAAGCAAAAAAAAAAAAAATACACTCCATAAAGTATATATATTCGTGATCAACTTGACAAGAGGAGTTTATTTAACCATGTCTGTCTGTGTCTTTGAAATATTAGTTTGAAAGTTGGTTTTTAGATGACTGTGTTTTATATGATGACTGTGATTTATACACTAGAAGCTACAGCTAACATACAAAAAGTATTTATTTAATTTGTTGTATTTGAGTTAAAGTCATTTCTAATTTTTTGTGTGAACTGTCTAGCGTGCTGAATAACAATCCAGTTTTTCTCCCGCCCGATCCAAAATTTTTGTTTAAATTTTAATTTAATTCTTTCTAACTCGTTCTAAAAATTTCATGCGCAACAAAATTATCCGCAACATTCTATCCTAACTACAACTGTTAAAAAGGCGAAATTCATGCCAAACACTAATTTGAATGAATGTTATTATATTAAAATTGTTTAAATCGAAGCATCCATTCAAGAATTTAAAATCTGAAGGAAAACACCAGCATTGCCGGGTTAAAAGCGTAATATTATTAAAGCTTTGGTTACACACCGAAGCTTACGTATTTTCCTGTGTTTTTTAAGTTGGAAGATGTTTCCATCGATTTCAATTTGTACTGTTACTAATGGAATAATAAAACTTCTTCACACAGCTAAGTGGCACATTAATGTGCTACGAAAAGTTTCCAACTTGCAGTTAGACAAATTATTTAATTCAATTAGCAGCTGTAAAAACTTCAACTTTACCTATTAAGTGAACAAATAAGGAAAGTAGAAAATTAAAATAAAACAAACAAAAAACAAAAAACAAAAAAAAAATAAACACAATAAATCGTAAAACAAAGGAAACAGTTAATGTAAAATTATTGCAAGTCCGAACTTGCATCTCACATTGCGGTCCAGATGCAGGTATTCATTATTTATGAATGCAAATTGAAATAGCAGAATTTGTCAAAATTTATTAGCTCAAATTGATAAATAACAATTAATACTAAATAATAAAGTAAGAGAAAACAAAACGAAGTAAACTCAAACTTTTCATGATTATTATTGGTCATATGTACATGTTAAATTATGTATATTAGAATAATACTAGAAAACTCCAAATACTATACACCTATTTTAATTTTCTAGCTTAAGCATAATTGCTTTTATTTACAGCAGAGTCAATATATTGAAAACCATTTCCACAGTTTCAGTACATGGTTTTATGGTCAAACTGTTTAAGATACAAAAAAGAAGTTTTACACAAAAAAAAAGAAATAAAATAAAATAAAAAACGCTGCAGTCTAGACCTCAAGATTCACTATATCTAAGTAGTATCAGGGTCCCATTTTAACTCATATACTTATATAGAGCTACACTTTTCTATATTGGTCCTATCTGGACCCAAGTATAATATATTGGATATTTTAATAAGATTCACGAAAGAAACACTAAATATTGTGTCGCTTGTCTAGCTTGTCTGGCAAGTCCTACAATACAAAATATTCCATTTAATTGACGAATTCTTTTTCAAACTTGTCCGGTATGTTTTATAAGTGTTTATTTTAACTGTGGTTCCTATGTATTCAAAATGATGTCCATAAAAAGTACATTCTCATTAATCAGCTCAATGAGGTGAATCTACTTAGCCATTTATTTATTTATTTAAATATTTGCAACTACATATATAAAACAGTCGCTTAATAAGTACAATATAAAAATGTAACTAAACTAACTTAAAGCTAGAAGAAGGAAGTTGCGGAATTTTTCTTTGGCACGCCAGGTTGACCGACTGTGCCCCTACTCACAGCCTGGGCAGTAGTCCAAGCGGGCGCAATTACAAAAATAAAGAAAATAGAAGTTGCTAAATGAAATTTACAAATTTATTGAATAGTGATTACAGAGTTAGTACAGATTTTTTTACATAGTGTAAGGAAGAGTTATAAGAAAAATAAGGTGAAAACTTATTGTAGATAGAACAAAGAGCTCGGAGTGAGATATTGAGCGCGTAATTTGAGGTACAAAAAGGCAACTTTATTGGCACGAAGTGTCGAATTAGCCGAATGGGGACATTTAGTAATATGGACTGAAGTAAGTAGGAATAAGCAATCGCCCCAATAAGAATTTTATGAAGAAAAGCAACTGAGAGCATAGAACGGCGTGACAAGAGGGTTGGCAGATCAATTAATTTAAACCTATCATGATAGGGTGGAAGATTTATATCAGGATCCCAATTGAGACTCCTAAGAGCAAAGAGAAGAAACTGACTCAATACGATCCTCGTGAATAGCATAATATGTGTACCAAATACAAGAGCCAAATTCTAAAATCGGACGAACAAGAGAAGTATATAGGAGTGTAGTGGTATAAGGGTCATTAAATTCCTTAGACCAATGCTTAACAAAGCCAAGTACACCTTTTGCTTTATTTACTATTGAACAAATGTGCTTATTATAAATACGTTTAGGTTCCATAATTCATTAAAACAAAACTCTCTATCAAGGGTAATGTTATTTAAAGAATATGTTACTATAAATGGATTTCTGCGATGAAACGACAATACATTTGCATTTTGACAAATTTAGATTTAGAAAATTTAGACGACACCATGTACTACATATGTAGTGAGTTTTAATCAGTCTGTAATAAACTGTGTTGCGAAACATCAGAATATGACAAGCATAATTTAATATCATCTGCATACGTTAGTGTATGATCATGATTAATAGACAAACGAAGATCATTAATAAAAATGTTGAACAATATTGGACCAAGGTGACTCCCTTGGGGAACACCAGAAAAAAACAAAAATATTTTAGATAAGCAATTTTTAAATAATACTTATTGTGTTCTATCGGATAAGTATGACTCAATCCAAGTAAAGGAAGAAGACGAGCTTTGGAATAGCACTCAGCTTAGCAATACCTCTATAGTTCGATACATCAGACTTGCTTCTCTTTTTATGTAAAGGGATAATAAAAGATTCTTTCCAAAGAGATGGAAATCTACATAGATTGGTGGATAGGTTGAAAAGAATTCATAAAGGAAAACAAATGGAGCTAGAACAATGTTTTAGTATGCAACTGGGAATATTATCCGGGCCAGGTAGGAAAGAGAATTTAATTGATAAAAGACATGTTAATATATTTTGTATGGATATAGTGGGAGGAGTTATAAAGTCATACGAAGTGATGCTGTAAGGATATGAGAAACTAGGATTAACAGAGCTGCAAGAGTACGTACTTTGGAAAAAGTCGACAAACAAATCTGATATAGGCGAATCAGAAGATGCAACTGCACCATTAAGAAATAATTACGAAGGATACGCTGAAGTACTACATTTCGTATTAACAAAATTGAAAAACGATTTTGGATTGTGACGCATGTTTCGTTGAACTTTTATTAAATAATTAGCATAACACCTTTTATTTAATGCATTAAAATCAGAACGCGCGACACAATATTAGCTAAATTCAGTATTAGTGCCACTACGTTTATGTTTTTTTAAATAAACGCGACTTATTAATTTTTAATCGGCAAAGGAAACGTGAAAACCAAGGCTGTCTTTTTTCAGAGACTGGGAGAGTAGTGAATGGAATGCATCTGTCGAAATTACTGAGAATGGTGGAATAAAAAATATTCGTTGCCAATTCAATGTCTGAACAGCTCTCGATAGCAGACCAATCAGTATTGAAAAGTAAGTGATTTAACTTAACATAGTCAGTTTTTCTAAAACATCTGACACTTGGAAGAGATTTATTTATGTCATGTGAACGTCAAATACAGTCAAGCTGAAAAGAGACTTCCAAAGTTGGATTGTGTTTATCTTCAGGCATTGTAATAGAAGGAGTCCTATTAATAAATACATCAAAACCAGTATCAACAAAAACAAGATCAAAAAGTCTTCCAGAGCTGTTGCGAACATTATTGCACTGTTGCATGGACAATTCAAAAAGACTATCAAGAAAGTCATTATTTACTGCTGGAATCAGCATAGAGAAATTTGACCATCTTATATTAGGTAGATTAAAATCACCTAAAACAATAAGATGATCTTTTTCATGTAAAAGAGTAGCGATGTATGCTGACAGTAGATCCTCATTTCTGAAGAAGGAGGAATGTATGATGTATTTAAGCATCGTTCAAATCTAGATTAGGTAGATTTGTTGATTTACCTTTACGCACTGTATAATGAAAACGTGTGGTAAGCATCCTGTGGCGGTTACCGCTCCCCAAAACCATCGCTTGCTTTCGCAGAGCAATTCGCTTTTCTCGTTTTGTTTGTTTACATATTGCTGAACCGTAAACTTTTTTTTATAAGAAAAGACCACATTTTCAAGCTTGCCACTAACGTGCAAGTGTTTTAATATCTTTGCTCTTGCTAGACGAACTACCTTTAGTGCATGTGTTAAATCTTGCACTTTTTGTATTTTGTAGAGCTTCAATCGTAGTTCTTTTTTTAATATGTGCCCCATGCTACGCGCAGACACATTTAGTTTTATCGCGAAGTGAACTGCGTTTTGTCGTAGATTACGTTGAATTCTAGTATCCACCTTTCAACCAATTCTGCCGATGTTGCTGTTTTGGATCTCTACCACCACAGCGTTTTTTGATGTTACCAGTATCATTGTAACGTATAGTGGTCCGATACAATAACATTTTGTTCACACGTAAATGACGTAGCTCATTAACAATAGCCAGTTTCGATTTTCCCGCCAAAAAAAAAAACAAAAACACTGCTGCGTTTGAATTCCACTTCGATAATTTTAACTTTAACTGCGACGTAAAACAATATGCTACCGTAGGCTTGTAAACAATAAAACAGACTGACGATTGGCAAAACAAGAGCGCGCTGTCATTAGCCGTTTGATTGCTAGAACAGCGTGAAGTTAGTAACACTTTGAGTACCCACCCCTGTACATACACGCTCTTACATATGTATATAAAATTTGTCCGATTATACTTTACAACTAATCGTTATGAAACTTAGCAGAAGGTTTCTGGCTATATATCATTTAGAAAAAATGGGCGGTACCACGCCACCATATAAGAGAAAGAAAAAGTGGCGTAGCTGCATGCCGAGTTTATTAGTTCAAATATATATAAAAACCTAAAATAATTCATATATATTGGGTATTTGAATTAGTTCGTAGAGTTTCCGTGACTAGTGCATTTTCAATATTCCTCTTTCCAAGGTGTATACACCCTTAAACGTACTCTCATTAAGCATCGTTTTTAGTATATGTCATTTGGTCAAAGCGTAAATAGCAAAGCTTTTTACTTCATTGAAAATGTCTACCTTTGTGCCGAATAAGGTGTTTTACTCCTTACTTTAATTTACCATAAGGAAAAGTGCTGCCGAAAGCCATCGAATTTTAGTGGTAAATTAAAGGAAAGCGTACTCTAGCTGAGCAAATGTGTCGGAAGTAGTTTGATCTGTTTAAAAGTGGTGACTTTGAGCTAGACGACAAGGAACGACCAGTGTAGCCAAACAGTTCAAAGTTCAAACATGAAGAACTACAGTCATTGCTCGATGAAGCTCTATTTCAAATGATTTAAGATTCAGCTGAATCCTTGGAATTTGACGTATCAACAGTCAGCAAATGCCTCAAAGCCATGGGATTGATCCAGAAGCAGGAAGAGACGTGGAAAGGCATTATTTCACTTGTAAACAGCTACTTGAACAACAGAAAAGAATGGATTTTTGCATCACATTGTGACTGGCCATGAAAAGTGGATCCGCTATGGATTCAAGCTTATGCTCTTTATTTGATGGGGTCAGCATGGTGTGATCTACTATGAGCCACTCAAAACAAATGAAACGATTACGAAGAAGCGTTACCGAACTCAACTGATGCATTTGAATAGCGCATTAAACAAAACTAGACCGGTATACGACAATCATTTTTTTTTTTGCGATAATACTCGCACGCTCGTCTCACAACCTGTCTACCCCAGCCGCTATATTCTCCAGATATCGCTCTATCTGCCACCTGTTTCGATCGATGACCCATGGCCTGTCTGAGGAACGCTTCACTTCTTATAAAGTTTGCAAAAAATGGGTAGATTATTGGATTGCTTCGAAAAACTAGTCTTTCTTCCTACGTCCATCGCTAGCCACTACGAAAAGTAGTGGCTAGCGATGGACGGACTATACTTTGCATAATATTTTATACAATTTTATAATAAGTCTTGATTTGCATTAAAAATTTATTAGCATATTTTGTAAAGTAGTTTGTAGGAAGAAAAATTTGGAGGCCAATATGTACGCAGCTCAAGTTTAGAGCACATATTGGATGGCTCATGGCTATGGTTAAAATATTAACTTTCATAGGGTCAAAGCTTTTTAATGCTCTTAACATGTACTATATTAAAATGGGCAGCTGGTACAAGTTTCGTATGCTAAATTAATTCGATGTAAGCCAATTTGTTTTGGATGGCGTCTCGTTAAACTTTGTTCTACGAACTGTGATATGATACTGTAAAAATAAAAGTGGACCTAGTAAATATGTCATCATAAATATAAATATCATACATGTGCATTTTTCTCTTCATTTCTTCAACTACTTTCTTGATATTAAACAGGCTTTTGACCGTTTTTGGCATTTAGGCTTGCTTTACAAGCTTAAGTCCATGTTACCAGCCCCATTCTACCTACTGCTAAGGTCCTATTTACATAGGCGTCTATTCTACGTGAGATGCGAATGGGCTGAATCCAAAGTCTACGAAGTAAACGCAGGCGTCCCTCAGGGAAGCGGGTTAGGTCCCATTCTTTATACTCTTTACACTGCAGACATTCCTGTGCTTGATAGCGAATACCTCGTAATCGCCATATACGCAGATGACATAGCGTTTCTAGCCACTTCGACGGATCATGCAGAAGCGTCAGCAATCTTGCAATCGCAACTTACAAGTATGGACCATGGCTACAAAGATGGAACATCGTCGTCCATGAAGGCAAGTCTGTGCATATTACATTTGCTACCAGATCAAAAACTTGCCCAACTCAGCCTGAATGGCACCAAACTGCCTACTGTGAGAAAAGTAAAATACCTTTGCTTAACCCTCGACAGGAGACTAGCCTGGTCAGAGCACATCAAATCTAAAAGAAAACAGCTTTGTCTGAAACTTCGGCAGATGAACTGGTTGCTCGGCTACAGATCTCAACTGAATCTGAGAAATAAAGTCTCATAAGGCCTTACTCAAACCCTTATGGAATTCAGCTGTAGGGCACAGCCTCAACATTCAACATTGAAAAACTACAACGATTTCACAACATTATTTTGCGAAGATTGGTCAAAGCACCATATTACGTTAAGAATCAGGTAATCCATAAGGACCTTGGCATTCTAGGTGTCACTGACGAAGTGAAAAGATTCAGCCAGATGCACCAAGGCAGACCTGCTCGACACCGGTACCCTTTGGCCGTAAACCTGCTCGACAATAGCCAGCAACGTCGTCGTTTGAAAATACATCATCCACTTGACCTTCCCTTTAGGCCACCTAAAGAGTGGTAGTTCATAAACCAACATGTAAAAATCCTCTGTATTTATCCTTGCTTATAAAATTTACTTATTATCCCCAGATAGATTGTAAATAAAATAAAAGAAAAAAAAACAAATTTCTTCAACTACAATACAAAATCCTCAACAAAGTCTTATCTATATAAACTTGGATTGAGTCATACCTATCCGGTAGAACACAATAAGTATTATTTAAAAATTGTTTATCTAAAACTATTTTTGTTTTTTTTTCTGGCGTTCCCCAAGGGAGTCACCTTGGTCCAATATTGTTCAACATTTTTATTAATGATCTTACTTTGTCTATAGTATATCATGTTCATACTCGTACACTATGTATACAGATGATGTTAAATTATGCTTGTCATATTCTGATGTTTCGCAACATAGTTTATTGCAGGCTAACTTAAACTCACTACATACATGGTGTCGTCTAAATTTTCTTAATATAAAATAATTTTCTTAATATAAATTTCTCAAAATGCAAATGTATCGCAGAACACCATTTATAGTGATATATTTTTTAAATAAAATTGACCTCGGTAGAGAGTTTTGTTTTAATGACCTAGGCATCCTTATGGAACCTAAACTTATTTATAATAAGCACATTTGTTCAATAGTAAATAAAGCAAAAGGTCCTTGGCTTTGTTAAGCGTTGGTCTAAGGAATTTAATGACCCTTATACCACTAAACTCCAATATACTTCTCTTGTTCGTCCGATTTTAGAATTTGGCTCTTGTATTTGGAACCCATATTATGCTATTCATGAGGATCGTATTGAGTCAGTTCAAAAACAGTTTATTCTGTTTGCTCTTAGGAGTCTCAATTGGGATCCCGATATAAATCTTCCACCCTATCATGATAGGTTAAAATTAATTGATCTGCCAACCCTCTTGTCACGCCGTTCTATGCTCTCAGCTGCTTTTCTTCATAACAAATTACGCACTCAATATCGCACTCCGAGCTCTTTGTTCTATCTACAATAAGTTTTCGCCTTATTTTTCTTATAACTCTTCCTTACACTATGTAAAAAACTCTGTACTAACAAATCATTATTCAATAAATTTGTAAATTTCGGCTTTCGGTAAATTGGCTTTCACCTCAAACTTATTTTTTATTTATTCTTGACGCCGAGACGAGTCCAACGACCCTAAGATTACAAATTTTTGACGAGTTGTTGAAATAGTTTGTGTGTTTGTTTGTTTGTTTGTTTGTTTGTTTGTTTTGTCCCACCCATTAATGTATATGTATGTAAAGCATCCGTCCACTAGAAACTATTATATCAATTATTAAATTGATATGATTATTACAAAAAATGTGCAACAACATACAGATGGACAGACAGACGGACATAACTAGAATGACTAGTCTCGTCGAGCTGATAAAGAATATATAAACTTAATCGGGCCTACGATGACTCCTTTAATGCGTTACAAACCTTCAGCCAAACTGATAATACCATTTCACACTGTGTGAATGATATAAAAAATGAATTCAATTAATCTTATAATTCGCAAGCTGTTTATACTTTTATACTTGAATGAAATGAGTAACTTTCGAACAAAGCAACCTGTATTTTTGCATTATATTTTTTTTATTTTATTTTTTAAATTTAATTTTGTGCATTATTTATTATCGATTAATCTCTGCGAAAGGTTTATCCTTCGAAATCGAAAGTAACATTTTTGTGTCTCGAGTTCAGGCAAAAATATCGCTATAAGTCTGTAAAACAATTCAGTCGGTTATGGAGATAATTGCATAGGGTAATCTAAATGTGAAAGTTTGATAGTTCAACCTTTTAATTTTGTGACTCTTTTGGTTTTATATTTTCTGTCTTGACGTGATGATCGAGGTTGTATATATAAACATTACATCACGCCCGCTTTTGGCAGTCACATACAATCATAAACCTTATATATCCTTTTAACATACCGGTGAACGGTGTATATTATGTATATGCCTATAAATGCAGGGGTCGGTGCTCGAAGTGTTACCGATTAAAAATGGTGTAATTTTTATTTTTTTTTTCTATTTAAAAACTTCAGTACATCGTAAAAATATTTCAAATTTTAATAAAAATATGTTATTGTTCTTCGAGTTTCTCCGGGAAGGCTGCACGAATGTGGTACGACGGTATTTTGTCCCATTCTCGGCGAGAAGAGCAATCTTTAAGGCATTTACCGTCTCATATTTCTTAGTTGATCCAAAATGGACCATATAGACCATATGTCGTTTCATCGCAGAAATCCATTTATAGTAACATATTCTTTAAATAACATTACCCTTGATAGAGAGTTTTGTTTTAATGAATTATGGAACCTAAACGTATTTATAATAAGCACATTTGTTCAATAGTAAATAAAGCAAAAGGTGTACTTGGCTTTGTTAAGCATTGGTCTAAGGAATTTAATGACCCTTATACCACTACACTCCTATATACTTCTCTTGTTCGTCCGATTTTAGAATTTGGCTCTTGTATTTGGTACACATATTATGCTATTCACGAGGATCGTATTGAGTCAGTTTCTTCTCTTTGCTCTTAGGAGTCTCAATTGGGATCGCGATATAAATCTTCCACCCTATCACGATAGGTTAAAATTAATTGATCTCCCAACCCTCTTGTCACGCCGTTCTAGGCTCTCAGTTGCTTTTCTTCATAACAAATTACGCACTCAATATCTCACTCTCAGCTCTTTGTCTATCTACAATAAGTTTTCACCTTATTTTTCTTATAACTCTTCCTTACACTATGTAAACAAATCTGTACTAACAAATCACAATTCAATAAATTTGCAAATTTCATTTAGCAACTTCTATTTTCTTTATTTTTGTAATTGCGCCCGCTTGGACCACTGCCCAGGCTGTGAGTAGGGGCACAGTCGATCAACCTGGCGTGCCAAACGAAAATTCCTCCAACGGTTCTGAGTATCCGCAACATCCTTCTTCTAGCTTTTAAATAAATAAAAACAAAAAAAAAGATGAATGACGGGCTGCATTCTTGAAGACCGAAATTCAGTACTGCGTCCAGTAGAAGTAGTGGAGCAGTTTACATTTCATAGCAACAATTAATTGGCATGTTAACACTGGATGTCGGTCTCATTAACAAACTAGTGAGATCGCATACAGGCATGCCCCCCAAAAATAATATGTAGCGACATAGTATACTTTTATGACTTCACGGATAGAAATGAATTTAAATAACAAATGATTGATTTTTGTGGCCCTAAGAGATCTGTGTCTTATATAAAGTTCATCTACACCAGCATAACATACAATAAATATAGGGTGTCCCAAGAAGAGTGCATGATTTAATTTCAAAATAAAACGTTGCATCAATAAATCGAATGGCAGGTGGCGCAGTCCTGTTGAAACCACATGACGTCTAGATCATTTATCATGTCCCTGTAACGAATGCCATTCACAGTCAATGCATTTCCGGTTAATTTTCAAAAAAGGAAGGCCCAATCAAGCTGCCTGGCTACATTTCCATTTTTAATAATTACTAGGGAAGATAAAGCTTATAAATACACAAACACACACACACACACACATACACAAATGTATAAACAACTTTGCCAGTCGACACAGAAACAAACGTTTGCTGAAGCAACACACGAATAATTTTTGAATGAAGTTAATTCGAAAGCACTTCTTAACTACTTAATTAGTGCATGTTTTTAAAAACTTATTCATCATGTAGAGAAGCGTTAATGTTGCTAATTTATAGACGCAATTACTCAATCAGCCTTTACACCTTCATAAGTTCTCATACGATTTGCTCACTTGAGTAGTTTAATAGACATTTCTTCTTCTCTTAGCAGAGTTGAAACTACAAATTTGTTGAAAATTTTTGATAATTTTTAGTTTCATGGAAAAAGAATTGTAAACTGAAACTGCTCACTGAAAATTACGGAGGCAGGCTGAAAAGCATATTAAATATCTAAGAGATGGCGCTCAAAACAAGTTTGTTCGTTTACAGCCGAATTAATCTCGTGGTTTAATTTGTATAATAGATTGAAGCAATGAACTTTTGTTATATTTAGATAATGAAAAAAAGAAAAAACAGAACTCTTTTATTTGAAAGGCAAAACTCCGTAAGAAATCTATGCCGAATTGCTTAAAGTTCATATGCAGCAGAGTTTAAGATTCTTTTCAATTGGGTGAATATGTTTAAACTAGTATGTACGCATGTACCGTGGACGAAACATGCATCCTGCATAATACATCAGAAATGGAAGTTGGCCGGAAAATCTTGGGGAAGAAAACCGAAAACCATGCTCTGGCTATATAATATGGCACTAAAGCCGATGTTACTATATGGCATAGTCGCATGGGGAGAGAGGGCGAAACAAGTCACAGTCACGAGGGAATTAAACACCCTACAGAGACTAGCATGTATATGCATAACGGACGCAATGCGCACATGCCCAACCACTGCATTGGAAGCAATTCTAAACGTAACAAAACTGCATCTAGAAATTGAGTATCAAACTAATGAAGCACTTCTGAGACTGTTAGTTGACAGAAATTTACTGTCAGAAACAGCTCTCTACATGGACACAGGGAGACACGCTAGTATCCATGCCAAGGGACGAGATGACAAGGAGGAATGTCTTCAATCGGAACTTCACCATCAGATGGTCCGATAAGAAGACTTGGACTTCGGAAAATTCATATGCGTTAAAACCACATACGATTAAGTGGTATACGGATGGATCCTTGACGTGCCAAGGGACGAGATGACAAGGAGGAATGTCTTCAATCGGAACTTCACCATCAGATGGTCCGATAAGAAGACTTGGACTTCGGAAAATTCATATGCGTTAAAACCACATACGATTAAGTGGTATACGGATGGATCTTTGACGACAGAAGGAACTGGTCTAGGTCCCAGTCGTAGGCCCCAGATTAAACCACTGTGAGGCCTTGGGCAGTTATACCAGTATACTATATAATGTGAACTGTGCGCTATAATTAGATGTGCACAGTGTAATTTAGGGAGATTGCTATTCTATCAGACAATCAGGCGGTATTAAAAGCATTAAGCTCAAACACCGTCAAGTCCAAACTAGTGCAGGAAGAACTTATAATATTGCAAAAACTTGGCAAACACAACAAAGTTTACTATTCTGTGGGTGCCAAGACACAATAATATAGTAGGAAATGAGCTAGTCGATATGCTTGCCAAGAAAGGAGCGGCAACGCCAATGGTAGGACTAGAGCCTTTTTGTGGCACTGGGAGACATACTACACTGGAATTAATCCGCAATGAAACAAATTGGGCAAAGGAGCAGCACTGGAACATGAGCCAAGGACTAAGGCAAAAATATTCCTAGAGGGTTTCGACACGCGCAGAGCGAGAACAATGCTCAAACTAGGAAGAAAACAGTTGAGAACATTGACAGGAATACTAACAGGACACTGTCGACTGAGGAAACTCCTGTGTGTAATGGATGTATATAATTCCCCACAATGCAGATTTTGTGATCATAAGGAAGAGACACCTCTTCATATCGTTGCAGAATGTGAAGCAATAGTCAGAAGTAAATTTCGAATATAGGGCATCTTCGACTAGAGCAGGACATCTAAGTAAGAAGTACAAAACAATAGATCGTTCTAGGTCGCACTCTTAAAATTATGTCCTACAATAATAATAATAATAATAATAATAATAACAATAATTATAATAAGTGCATTTCTAAAGGCCGAAGTAAATACAATTTTTAAATACTGCACACACTAAGTGCAGGTATTTAAACAAATAATTAGTAAAAAAAAGGTTAGATACGCTTCTTAAAATCTTATAATAAGAAATACTATACATGTACTATTGTGTATAAATTGAATCAGAGTAAAACGCTCTTAAATGTGAATTGAAATGAAAAACACTAATTGGAAATTAAGAATTTGTTATTTATTCAAGAATTTTCTGCTCCATTTCTTTTTTCCGTTGATTGTTCTTGGTGGAAATGGTAATTATTGTCGCTGTTTACTATAAAATACACAATACACACGAACAAAAAAAAACAAAAAAAAACAGAGAAAAAGCAGTAAAAGCTGTATCCGAGACTCTGTCGATATTATACTCTGCACAGCAATGATAAGTATCTTTGTGGCAATGTAATCAGCTGAGGTATCTTAATTATTTAATTATTTATTATTTGAGGACAAAAATATAGTAAGTATAACAATCACCATAATTTAAGAACTAGGACGCCTGAAAGAACCAACGGTCGGACGGACAACCATGTCTTTTTCTACTCATCTCATCGAGCTTATTATGGATTTGTATTTACACTTTATAAAGTATTCAACCTCTCCTTTGCCATATTACATACACAAATAAATATTTCTGTGCAGAGTGAATTCAAATTGTTGTAATTTAAACCACTTACAAATAATTAATGCACACAAAACAGGAAAAACACGTTGTACGAGTTTGTATCTTATGAAGGTAAAAACAAAACATGCAAAAATTAATTTATTTCTGTTAACGCCTCATTAGTTTCAAATATCCTAAACTTCGTATCGCACAAATGTGCTTATGGTATCAGAATGTCAGATAATGAAATAGCAATGCATCGTTGCGAACCTATTTATTCAACAGTTTAACGAACATTTTAAATCTCATTCTGCTATTGGAACTACTGTCTCACGTATTGTATTGTCATAAGTGTAGTTTGCTCAGCGTTAAGCTAAAAAGTGTGCAAAGTTGATCAAGTTGTGAAATAGTTTGTACCAGGAAATAAAAACGGAACGGGAACAGGAACAGGAATCGTTAACCGATATTAACCGATTAAAATTGAGAACCGAAACAAACAGTGGGTGAAAAAAAATAAAATGAAAGCACCATACCGGAACCAAAACATTTGAACCGGTTTAGTTCTGGTTTTCGCTTTTATTTTTCTCTAAAGCTCAATAATGATCAATGAAAATGAACAACAACCATAAATTTTAGGTACGAACTGTTTTTCATCGAGTACTCAGATACTAAAAATGTTTGCTACCGAAAATACTTTTTATACTCAAAAAACAGGTGACAAAGAGTGTGAATGCAAAACATTTCCGTTAGAAAAAACCAAACAAAAATCAATATGAGTGGACTTTTCACTTAATAAATATCTGATTTTAGTATTTCATGTTGATTTGGGAACACTGCGTTTTGTTTGTTTGACATAGCAGTAATAATTTACAATATCGGTAGCAAAAATTTTCATCGATCTCAGTATTGGGCTTAAGAAACATATTTACTTATGCATAATGTACGATGTTCAAAGGAATAGAAAAACAAGAAAAAACGTTAACATCGGCTGAACTGAAGCTCTAATACCATTCACACGAAATTTTAAATAGTACTGTAAAACATAAAAGTGGAGGTTTAAATAGGGGCTACCCCAAAAATGTAAATGAAGAGATGTAGAAGATGTGTAAGATGCCGCCATATCGAATTTCAAGTTGATATTGACGTTTTCCATACAAATGCATAAAAGTGAACTGTGGGTTTATATGGGTCTACCCCAAAAAGTGGGCGAGACATGCCCATTTGTATATGTATATGAAGCGGTTGTCCACTAAAATCCACCAAATCAAATTTCAAGCTAATATTGTTTGTTAGGGGGACTACTTCAAAAAGTGGGCGGGCCACGCCCATTAGTCTATGTATGTTAAGCGTCTGTCTATATAAAAAGGCACCATAACGCATTTCAACCTAACATAGACTTGAATAAATAAGTTTTTCTTACAAAAACACAAAAGTGGACAGTAGGTTTGTATGGGGGCTACCCCAAACAGTGGACGGGTCCCATCCATTAAAATATGTGTCAAGCATCGGTCCACAAAAATAACATTTACCAGTGAAGAGACAGAGTATGACGATCCCCGCAATTGATTTAAGGACCATGATTTATGGATATGCACCTGGAACGTCCAGAACCCCTTTAACATACGACCCGACGGAGGAGAGCGCCACGAACGTCTCTACGAACGCTGCCAAAATCAGACTGTCAAAATCGGATGGAATCTTTGGTCCAACAGTCGGAAAATTTTGCCTACACGACCATCAATGGAAAGATACTAATCAACTTTGTCGCATAATAGAATATGGTTATCAGTAGCACCAGATTTACGCGTCATAATATCAACTTGGGTACTTGGCTCAGTTATAATCAACACACGACAGAACGATGAATGTGCGACGGATGGACGTGCGAACGATGCGACATTGCACCATCAATTTGGACCACTACCTTGTCGCAGTCAAGGCACGCACAAGGCTTAACATTAGTTAGTAGTAAATTCTATACCTAGTTGGAAGAAATGAAGGGAACAATGTCACCGATTGATATGTATTTCTAGAACCACTATTAGCTTGATTTTAGAGCCACCAGAGGCCGACTCAGTAATTAAAAAGCTGAAGACATCAGGTTCAGATGAGCTGCCCGCTGAGTTATTCAAGATCGGTAGCGAATTGTTGGTAAGGCGTATACACCATCTTTAATGAACAATATGGTCCGGTGAATGTATGCCTTTGCAATAAGGAAGGTAGCACCCGCTGTCTGCTTGAACTACCATGAAATAAATCTCTTTTCAATCGGATATAAAATTCTGTCTTGCGAACTGTGTAAACGGATGGAGCCATACACGGATGCAGTGATAGAACAATATCAGTGTGACTTCAAACCAAAGAGATCAACCAGATATTCACTCTATGACAAATCCTGGAGATGACCCGTGAGCACAACAAAGACATCAACCAACGTTTGTCGATTATAAGGGCGCTTTTGACACGCCGATAAAAACTAAGTTTTTCAACACTCATCTTTGTATAATGACGTTATCACACACACAAAGCGTTGTCAGATTAGGAAAGAACCGCTCCGTGCCCTTTGGCACCTATAGATGAATAACATCATACGTCAATATCCATACGTAGAACTGACGGGCACCATCTTCCATAAGAAAATTAAGCTACTGCTTTTGATTGACATTGATATTCTCGGAGATTGAGAAACACTCCCGTCTCATTAGCGGTGAACGAACACGAGATGAATTACTTGGTGTCCACTCGCAAACCATTGAGCCGTCTTGGACGGTCTGTAAGAATATGTATTTTCAACTTCAGTATTGTAGATAACTTTGTCTATCTGGGAACAGAGCTAACCAGCCAGTACAACGACAACCTGGAGATCAGTCGAATAAACATGCATGCTAATCAATACTTCTTTGGGCTCAGCAAAGTACGAGAGTGAAAAATGTATGACTCTGATAATCTCTGACAATAATGTATGGCGCAGAAGCGCGTACCCTGACAGCATCGTCTTTAGGAGTGTTGGACAAAATTAATCTTTGTATTATAGGATTTTTGAACCTATTAGAATTGCGGACCTAGATGAGTTTCGGATGAACCAAGAACTGTATGAGCTATACGATGATGTTGACATAATCCAGCACATAATGTAAAGCGGAGCTCCAGCATGTAGGGTTCACATGGGAAACCTATACTTAATTGATGAACAATGTCAGAGAGTGCGACCGAGCTTATTTTGGCATAACCAGGTCTGGGATGACATCAGCAAACTTGGTATGGGCAACAACTGGCATTAACGCACACAAGACATAGACGTATGTGAAGTGTCAGTAAGGTATCCATACTTAATTTTAGTATCTGTTGTAATAGAAAAGTTTAATAAACAAAAATCATACAATGGTCGCAATCGCGTACTTTTATACTATATGTGTATAGTACAAAAATCAGTTTCAATACTTTTAACGAACTTGTTTCTTCATTCAATATAGGTTTCGCTACAAGCAATCATATAGTCTTTTCTTTTTCCTACAATCACACCACAGTCGCTGAATCATTTGAACATTCTTTGGGACAATATATAAAAAAAATAGATAAATAAAATAAAATAAAATAAAATAAAATAAAAGGGTTTGGCAGTCATAAAAATATGATTACAATACCAACAATGCGCACTGGTTGCTTTCAAGAAAAAATAAAATATCTAAAAAAAAGGAAAGTTCTATAAAAAAAGAGAAAGGAAAACATCACGCAACAATAAAATCGCCGCATAGCAAGTGTCAGGAGCGACTGTGACAGCTCGCATAGTACAAAATGCCCTTCAACATATGTCCTGTGCACCTACACACAAAAAATACAGACACACAGACATATATATATATATATATATATATATATATATATATATATATATATATATATATATACATATCGAGCGACTGGTGCTCACAAATTATGAAAGCGCATTGTTGTGGGTGTGTGTGTGTGTGTGTGAAAAAAGCCAGCAACGAGGAAACAAAATAAACACAATAGTAATCGAAATAAAATCGAACGTTAACGCGTAAAAACACATAAAATATATAAAATACAAATGTACAATATGTGTTCAACTATTGTAACTACAAGTTTTTAGATATACACATATATATATATATATATATATATATATGTATATATATAGTGCATATAATGATGACGCGAACAAATGTGCAATAAGACAGCAAATAGTTACACAATCAAAGAAATCGCTGCTTTAATACTCTTTTCACACATCCAAAAACAGTCTGTTGAGCATATTTTTATGATTTCCAATCTAAATTCAGTGTTATAAGCGGTTAGTTCAACAAAAGTAATTTTCTCACCAAATACCAAAATGTGGGCGCTGGATATCTATGGTGTGTGTGATAGGCTCACTCAACATGAGTTTAAAATTGTTAGCCAAAAAACAAAAACAAAAAGCCTCCAATACCAACAGGCTTTTAGGTAATGGTATCCGTAAAAATGAACGAAACCCGTGCAGTAATGTATACTAGGTCCGACTACTCGTCGAAATTCGAGCGTCTGCGCCGACCAAAGTTTTCATTTTGTTACTAAGGCCCTTATTATACACGAAAATTTTTATTAAATTTCCGAACAAATAACAAACAATGAACGAAAAAGCAGTTATTATGTCGCGCACTTACAAAGAATATGTTAAAAAACTATTTGTGAATTATAAGTGCTATTAAGTTTTAACTAAAGTTTAATACTATTAAGTTTTAAGAAAAAAAATAGCCGAAAATTAGAGAAGTTGTACTGAACATTTTTTAGTACGATTAGTACTAAATTTTCTTGAATCAAGTACGAAACGGAATCGATTTATAAAACAAGCGAAGAAATACTTAGAATAAGTATAAAATTCTTAAAATAAGTATAAAAATCTAATTCTAAAAACAAATCTGTACTCAAGTCAAGTACAAAAGTCTCAGAATTTCAAATAATTCCTCTTTGACTTGACATAAGTTGAAATTTCTTAAATATCAATCTCTGAACGAAGAAAAAATGCTGAGAAGCAAATACAATTTACTCTCTCACCTATTCCAATTTCTTCGCACCGACAGTAAATACGAAAAAGTAATGGGTTGTGATTCGGCAACTTCACCTATCGGGTGCCCATTAGCCGACGCAATTCTCAGCATCGTTCGCATGTGTCATGGTTCGATGCCAGGTTCTTCCACTAAAGAACATTTTTATAAACCGTTTAAGTACCACAAACAAATTATAATTTTATAATTATAATTTTATATTTTTGAGCCCTTTGTACTCAAATCAATACAATTTATTTCTTAAATCAAGCTCAGTTGAGCTTAAAGATAACTAATTTCAGGTTGGATAAAAAAGTTCTTAAACCAAGTACTTAGTACACCGTTTAAGTACTCAACATACTATTGATACCGCTATGCATCAATTCAAGTACAGAAATCCTGGATTTTTTTATGAGTGTAGTTAATGGACTTGTATGAGACAGAGCTCTTAAAGTAGGGCGATAGTCATTAGAATTTAAATGTGCAGCGTGTGTTCATTAAAAGCCATAATATCGAAATACATATAAAAATCTAAAAATTGGTGGCGAGTTTGTTTGGAATATATCTCTAAAGTGGACTGGAGACGCCAATGCACATAGGTGTGAAGAGTCTATTCTCAAAAATCCACCATTTCGAGCTTTAAGTTGATATTGGCACTAATAAAATACAGAGGACATATGTACAAAATTAGATCGACCAGTCTTTTCGAGCTGATAAAAACAACAAATATTAGAAAACTATTCTTTTGTAAGTTCCGATTTTAATACTTAAATATTCATGCTATGCATGGAAAACAATAAAAATAATCATATTTCTCTTATAAAGTTTGATTTTTTTCTTTTTACGTCGATATAAAAGTTTTGAAGTTTTTGGTTGATAGCAACATTTTGAAAAAAAAAAAACGGTTGGGGACATGTACCTCATAGCTACGGGGTAGTAGTTCATAGTAATGAGGTATAAGCTTCCACTTGGTGTGTCGTTGAATGAAAAAATAGCGCCAAGACATTGTAAACAAGACAGCATACATAGCGCAATCGAAGCGAATTCCAGAATGCAGAAACCTAATATCAAATAGGAAGCAGTTGTAGAACCTAACGATTTGTCGATGCCATCTTTTGTGGTGGTCGATATAAGAAAGTCCATACAATAAAACCTAGAAGAAGTACGAAAAATATTCTTCTTTTTAACATTTTATACCATGCACAAATCTGTCAAATGGTATTATCGGTTTCTCTGAAAGTTTGTAACACGTTAATAGAGGTATCGTAGGCCCCATAAATTATAAATATTCTTGATCAGCGCAACGAGACGACTCGAACAAGTTATGTCCGTCTGTCTATCTGTTTCTCTGGATGTTGTGGCGCATGTTTTGGGCACCAATTTTTATGAAATCCAGTTGTAAATTGGCACATAGACTTCTTTTTATTATCTTACCCCAAAAAGTAGCACGCCACACCCTCTTTTTGGGATTGTCCTGTACAAACCGCCACCCACTATTGACGTTTTGAATGAACAACTTTTTTAATGTAGCTAATATCAACAAACACAAGGTATGATCTACAATAACCGAACATTTAATTTAATTCATAGAACACGTAGCGCCATCTATTAAATGTTGGCAGTGTTAGAAAGGTACATTTATCTTCTTTCGAAATCAGCTAAGTTCATGCTAATCGTTTGAAAGGTTACAAAATGACACATGATCTTGTAGTTATGGCGTAAAAACATAATGGAACAAAGAGCAAATATTAAATTTTGTTTTAAACTCGGTAACAAATTTGCTTAGACTTACGAATTGTTAAAAAAAGTGTATGATGATGTTTGTACGAGTTCTACTCAAGTTTACACGTGGTTTAATAACGGTCGTGATGATTTAAATGATGATTCAAGACCTAGACGACCTGAAGCATCTACTCGTGCTGAGTTAGTGGAAAAAGTAAGTGAAATAATCGCTATAGATGCAAATTTCACTGTGAGAATGCTGGCAGAAGAAGAATTAAATTCATCTTACTGTACAATCTACAAAATATTAATTGAAGATTTGGGTAAAATAAAGGTGTGTGCACGTTTTGTTCCACATCAGTTAAATGATGATTGAATTTTTTATGAAAAAACTGATTTGTCTCCATACAAACCCACTTAACTTATTTAATTCGTGGGTTCTAATTAACGGCTACGTTATATGCATATACAATTGGGCGTGCCCCGCCCACTTTTTGAGGTAGCCATATACAAACTCGTTGCTAGCTTTTATGCATTTGTATGAAAAATATCTTTAGTTAAGTCAATATCAGTTTGAAATTCGATATGGTCTCTTCTGATGAATGGTCTATTTTCAGAGATATTCTAATGGGCGTTTACCGTACACTTTTAAGATTATTTCTATACCCACCCCACGTTTATGTTTTAAATTAGGATCTAAAATTTCGCCGGACTTTCTGTCTGTCTGTAAGTTTGTCAGCTACTTTTTCCGTCAATCTTTGAAATATTGACCTCGATTGAAGGTAAACTTTGGATTTGTATTGTGGTATCAAACAGATATGAATTAAAGCAATTATTTTTAAAATAATAAAAGTTTTTAAATGTTTCAACCACATACAAATTTAATCCAATTAGTAATAGTAGTGGTATTGTATAAATTGTTTTCATATATCAGTGAATATATGAGACAACGATAGCTCAACTGTCTAAAGTTCCCTGGGTTTAAATTCCATTCATTTTTATACCATTCACACAAAGTGTGAAATGGTATTATCAGTTTGTCTGAAAGTTTGTAACGCATTAAAGGAGCCATCGTAGACCCCATAAAGTATATATATTCTTGATCAGCTCGACGAGACGAATCGATCTAGCCATATCCGTCTGTCTGTCTGTCCGTCTGTCCGTCTGTATGTTGTTGCGCATTTTTTGTGGACTAATTTTTATGCAATCCAGTTGAAATTTTGCACGTATACTTCTTTTTATTTGACTTTTTGTATGAAAAACATTTTTATTGTAGTCAATATCAACTTAATAATTGATATAGTAACTTAAAGTAGACGGATGCTTGACATATACATTAATGGTTGGGACCCGCCCATTATTTGGGCTAGCTCCCATACAAAACTACAGTCCACTTTTGACTTTTTGTAAGAAAACTTCTTTATTAAAGTCAATATTAGGTTGAAATGCAATGTGGTGCCTTTTTATGATCATCCGCTTAACTTACATAGACTAACGGGCGTGCCCCGCCCACTATTTGGGGTAGCTCCCATACAAACCTATGGTCCACTTTTGACTTTTTGTAAGAAAAACTTTTTTATGAAAGTCAATATTAGGTTGAAATGCGATATAGTGCCTTTTAACAGACAGCCGCTTAACATACATAGACAATTGGGTGCGGCCCGCCCAGTTTCTGAGTTAGCCCTCATACAAACCCACCGTGCAAGTTTGTGTTTTTTACGAAAAAATCCTTCATTTAGATCAATATTAGCTTGAAATTTGATTTTGTGGATTTTAATGGTCAACCGCTTCATATACATATACAAATGCGCGTGTCCCGCCAACTTTTTGAGGTAATCCCATATAAACCAACGTCAATATCAACTTGAAATTCTATATGCCGGCATCTTACACATCTACTACATCTCTTCATTTACAATTTTTGGGGTAGTCCCTATTTAAACCTCCACTTTTATGTTTTACAGTACTATTTAAAATTTCGTGTGAATGATATTAGAGCTTCGATTCAACCGAAGTTAACGTTTTTGCTTGTTTTTAACTTCATTCTTTCCAAATGCTAAACGCGCTCAAAACTATCCATAACCTTTTATACCATCCGCAACTGCTAGATTCAAAATTCCTGTTGACTGGTGAAATTCAATGAAAGTAATACATATATACATTCTAGGAGTATTACATATACTTTATGGCAAAATTAATAGATTATTCACACTATGTGCGGAGAGTATAAAAGCCAAAGACAGAAACCAAGCAAGGATAATCGGTGTGTGAAATGAAGGTCGAATCTTTGTTGTGTCGATTTACACTTAATATTAAAATTGGGTATTCATAAGTATATTTTCGTCTACACATATGTATGTAAATATTTCTTGCGTTATATCCATTAATATACTGAACATTTCAGTGGTTTGCGTCAATAGGGCATATAGCAGCCAATGTTAAATACAAGACTTTGCAAATATATTTATAATTAATGCCATATCTTTTGTAGTATGCATATTGCGCCTATATTTTAAATGACTTTCAGTAACTCAATATGCATTTATCGAATAAAATATGTTGCAGAAATGTTTCATAAAAGTATGCTAAAATCAGCAACACCAGGTGAACGGCATTTTCTTCTTTTTTTTTTGAGTTAATTAAATGATATCAAAGATATAAATATTGTAAAAATGTCTTTAAAACCATAGCGAAAGCATTCAACCGCCGTGCACTTAATATGCACAGACATGCGTGCCGGATCTTAACCTGCACCAACTGTCTCCCCGACAACTATATGTAAAATGTAAAGGTAGCTGAAAAGTAATTAATTTATCTTTATATACGCTTCACATACATGGTGTGAATGGTACTTTAATTTATTCATTGTAGTTGCAACGCCTTAAAGGAAGCATCGAAGATGCGTGAAGTATATTTACAGTTATATTCTTGATTAGGTCAACAAATTGAGTCATTCTAGTCTGTCTGACAGTATGTCTGTCTGTTCTTCATCTCTTCGTCTTTCTTTTTATCTGCAATATAGCAAACTAGTCTCCCTTTTTTTAATATATCGGTTTAAATGTTTGTGTAAGGTATTTTTTTAACCATAAGCAACACGTAGCCGCTTATGTAGGGTTGATTTCTCGACATTTTAAAAAGAGTGCAATTCCGTACGACTACTTCAAAAACTTGCTAGACAAGTTCTTAATGTACCAACTACATCGTCCAAACAAACAAACAAACAATCACTGTTCCCAAATCAAAGGTCACCTGTTTTTTGAGTATACATATGTATATGGTATTTTCGGTAGCAAAAATTTGTTGTTATCAGAGTACTCGTTGAAAAATAGTTTGTTAAAAATAGTTAATTAAGTTTTTTCGGTAACTTGAATTTTCATCGATCTCAGTATTAAGCTTTACCAAAAAATTGGGTTTGGTTTTTACGATTATTGCACAGAAATTGATGTGTGCTGCTTTAAACAAAATATCTATGAATTATATACACGATATTTATTGCAACTGAGATCACAGACAAATCTTTGAATACATGAGAGAATGATAGTAAACCAATTGACAATCATAATTCACGCATATATCCTTGAAAATAATAAAAAAAATGTTTTACTTTTTTTCGTTTTGTAAGTACTGGAATTCAGAGATTCAGGCACCTGGGCGAATACTTCCTAAATGGCATAACTGAAACTCTCATGCAAGAAGTCAAAATTTTTATGAAGTATGTAAAAACTTGCCAATGGATGTAAAAGGGATAGGGTTCGAGTCTCAAAAGAGATTCACGTGGTATCACAAAGAGCAGTGTGCGACCTAAGTGCTGGGTGGGCGATTGTAACTTACCCAACCGTTCAAACCTAACCTATGCACCGGAACAGCTACTCAAATCGAACCTAAACAATTCTTTATTTTTACTCTACTTGTGTTATATACATATACTAGCGTACCCGGAGTGCGTTGTAACGTCCACTATTGCTTTCATATTGTTGCACCACCAATTTTTCCAACATATCATATTTTGCACGGTGTCCTTTACACATGTACCAAATATTATCTATCTGCGTTAAAAGTGGGTGAGTTATAACTAATTTGGTTTCTCTTATTTCAACCGGTGCAATTTATATTTGTACGAAATCTCAGCCATCAGCTTCAAACAGTGGCGAGATATAACAAACTTCCTATTTCTCCCGGTGTCATTTACATATGCACAAAATCGTGTCCATCTGCGTGGAATAGTTGCTGCGATATAACGAACTTATTTATTCCTTTACAAAGGGCGTGGCACCGCCCAGTTTTGTAGTTGATTTTATTGCTACCAATACCCTGTATTAGATTTCGCCAAGCAGGATTCTATAGTTGGTTAAATACTACAAATTTTAATTTTCTCGTATAAGGGAGAGTGGAGTTGTTTCGCCTTTTTCGAGTGTATCTTATTTGTCCCATTGCCATTAATTTGACAAGAAATGTTCACATAAATTTCGGCATTTTTTATAGAAAATTTGTCTCTACTCATAAGTAACAATAAGGCATTTCATATAAAAACACGAGCACGATGGGAACGATTAGTGGAGTTAATTTCATATACTCTATCTAAAGAAGATGAAGGAGAGTCAAAGTAACAAAACATCCCATGATTTTTTCGAAATGCTATTATATATTATGATTTTTGGGTATGACTGATAAACTTGTTCAAATAAATTGACGCAGCTCGAGATTTAACAATTATATCTGCGATTGCACAAGATTATGAAATAATATATTTAAAGAAATATATTATTTCATTGACCTTGAAAAGTCATCAGCTCAAGGCTGCTAACTTTTCAATGTTTCATTTAAGTATACCTTATTAAAGCTCGCTTTCTTTGTTCTACAACAAGTATTAAGGACTTGCATCGCTCTACAAATTTTTATTTTATGCCACCAGCGTTCACTTCAAATAAAGAAAAAATGCTGCAATCGAATGTTTTTGACAACGATACATTCTGTACTCACACTAAGAACAATATTTGAACATTAGATTTGTATGGAGTACATTCTATTCTATTTTCTTATTAATAATATTACCATAAGATTCATTCATTGCTTAAGCAAAGTGTTTCACACAATGAAACGATAACAGGAGTTAGGTTTGTATGGGAGATATCTTAAATAGATAGGGAGACACCTCCATTTCATATAATCTGTCTGAAAATGCATCTTTAGAGTTTAAATATTCACGTTTTGCTCTACCTCTTATGGACTTCAACGAGCATAGCAATATCGACTCAAATTTTGTTGCTAACTAAAGTATCTACACAGTACTATATGGGGTCTGTCAAGCCTGCTATTGGCATCAGATGTAATGTCAACCACAGTCAATTCAATATGATCTAAATGAAATTCCCTTTCAATGAATACTTTACATAACTAAAATAAAAGTACTTCATCTCTGTTTGTGCTATCGCTTAACAAATTCAATGTTGAGCAAATATCTTATACAAATTTTGGGATTACATTTTTCTTTCTTTTTTTTGATGTCATAACGTCTATTAAATCGGTTGGTTTAGCGCAGAAGCATGACTCATTTCTGACGTTCTGTTTACCGTTACGACACGACACTAAACGAACGAAAAGCAAAAGGCGGAACATGTAATCGTACACATATGAATATATGTGACGATTGTGTCGTTCCGCCTGAACAAGCAAGCGATAGACAGGCCAGCGTGCATTGACTTGTTGAAAGCTATAGTTTTGTGTGTGTGTGTGTGTGCGTTTGCGAATTAGTGTTATCTAGCGCGCGGTGGGGTGAGGTATGGACATGGTAGAATGTATGAATAATAACATTGTAAGTGTATAATAAAGTTTGTTTTAAATAAAATACATGTACAAAGTAAACAAAGCACGCACACCATAGATCAAGGAAGACGACAATAACAGTTACTTTTGCATTTGAGTACCAAAAACAACAACAAAAGGCTTTTAAAGTTGCTGGTGGTCAGTCGAAGAGAGAGAGAGAGAGAGAGAGAGAGAGAGAGAGAGAGAGAGAGAGAGAGAGAGAGAGAGAGCGCGTTTATTTCACTCTTTGTTGTTGGTAACGAAACTCTTTTATATGACAAGTTGTTTGTATACTGATTGAATTATTGGAATTACATTAGAATTCAATTCACCAAAGTATGCAATTTTTCATCAATGTTTTCTTATGACGTTATTACATAAAATTATCGTCCGTAAACCGACTTTACAGGCAACCATTTCTTTTTTTTTTTTTTGTGCTTCTCAGCTAAACAGAGCACATTATTTGTTGTGAAGTTATATTTATAACGCATATTTGGACATTTAAAACTTCAATCATACGTCATATTTATCAATGACTTTCATATGTGCGCTAACTTGCATTTAAAAAGAAGAGAGAACATTAACTTAGATGGAACCGAAGCTTTAATAGCCGTACTCTAAGTCCACTTGAGATATAGATCTCAAAATGAGTATCCCAACTTTTAGTAGTTCTATGCTAATCATACTCGTGTATAAAATCTACCGTGCCACTTCCACCGGAAATTATAGTCCCCGTACATACTTATCACCAACATTTCTTTCGTATAAAAAACTTTTAACGTTACAGAGAATTTCATCTTCAAATTAGATTTTCTGTTTACTTATGGACTGAAGATTCACAAATGATTATATTAATGAACGTGTCTCACATAATTTTAGTCCCCACACAGACCCACCTGGTTGTTCTTGTAACTTTCTTCTATGTTGGGTTAACTACTTAAAACCAGGGAACAAACCCGGAACCGGAACTGTTAACCGAAATTAACCGTTTCAAATTGAGAACCGAAACTGAAACCGGAACCAGTACCGATATTTTATATTTTTTAAAACAAAATCAAAGAACGGTACCGGAACCAAAACCTTTCTACCGGTATAATATCGGTTTTAAATTTTTTTTTTTTTTTTTTTGTAAAAAAATATTTACCAGCTACGCAAGTTAGCGTAGAGCGCACTGACAAAAGCGTTGGGTTTATGAGGGCGAGACACGCCTATTAATATGATGCTTCTGTTCATAAGAAACATCCATTTAGATTTTCAAGTTGTTATTGACTGTTGAGATCTCCGATGCCTCGTTTCATGCGTTACAAACTCTGTAACAAATTTGTAATACTATTCGCACAATGTGTGAAGAGACTAAAAATTTAAATATGTTTGTATTTACTTTCTCTTGAATAACGAATATATTGTTTCAAAAAATTTAAATAACATGTTTTTAATTTGATATATTGCCTTTGGAACGTTGGCTATACTAATTATTCTTTTTTTTTTCAAGAATTTTAATATTGACCGGTACCGTACCGATACACCGAAACTAAAATCCAAGAAACGTACCAAAACTGAATACCAAAAAAAATTGGAACCGGTACAGAACCTTATACCGAAACGTACGTACGTACCGAAACCGCAACCAAAACCGATATACGAGGCATATCCAGAAGGAAGTGTACTGAGGCTCTCACGGCCGGAGGGATTTTATTTTCTCCCCTTTGCGACGAGACCGGTTCGAGGTCAGTACGTTGAGAATTGTCGACGTGACAACACGTTTCGTGAACAATGTCAATCCAGTCTCCCGCCAAGTGCGAAACGTACGTCTGTGCATGATGATCAGAGGAGCGGAAGACCTTCAATTGTGACTGACGAAATTGTGGAAAAATCGAAAATGCACTCCGTGACGACCGCAGATTGACTGTGGATAAACTTTCTGCGATGTTTCCGCGAATCTCCAGATCCCTACTACACGAAACAATCACATTCACAATCACATCACAAACCCTCGGATATCGGAAACTGTCCACGAGGTGGGTCCCAAATGGTTGGCGGGAAACTGATTCGAGGATGGCATCAACAAATTGATACCCCGCTTCACCACCTCATAGAGATGAATGGTGACTATGTCGAAAAATAACTGACATTGTGTACTAAAGTATCACGTAATTTTTTTGTTTAAATGCAAAATTTTAAAACCTACAAAAATTCAGTACACTTCTTTTCTGGATATGGCTCGTACATTTCAGTTTTATTCCCTGCTTGAAACTCGGAATGAAAGCTTCAAACATCAGTAAAATTTTAGATGTATGCGAAGTGTACGACTACTATTAAAGCTTCTGTTTCATCAACGTTAATTTCTCTTCTTTTTAAATACAAGTTAGTGCATATATAAAAGTCATAAATAAATATGACGTATGATTGAATTTTTGAATGTAGAAAAATGCGTTTTGAAGACGAATATAAATAGTTTTTAATTTTTATTTGGATAAAATGTATCAAGTTGATAAGAAGCATGGCTAAGTTTCATTTTTATGCGAGAATTTTTTGGAAAACAAGAAAAGTACTAATTTCGTTGAGGTTCTAAATAAATTTCTGAAGGCTAATGGAAAAATGTTATGGAACATGTCTCTAAAAATTAATTTTTTGCATAGTAATTTGAGATTCTTCCCAGAAAACCTCGGCCACCTCATTGAAGAGTAGGGTAATTGTTTTCACTAGGGCATATCAACAGTAGAAAAGCTCTTCGAAGAAACGAGCCAAATCACAATGTCATTTAAGAGAGACACTGACTATTTGTCAAAAACGTAAGATATCAATTATTTCTAAAAGTCACAAACAAGTTCTTGTTTAGAATTTGACCGTTTTCGTTTGCAAGAACATTAATAAAAAGCGCATAAATATTTTTTGGATTTTGATAAATGAAAGGTCATTTGATTGAAAATGTAATCTTCTTTCTAAATATTATGCATACAAATTTCATGCTGAACAAATTTGCATTCAAATGCTTTCAAATGTAAAACATGTAAAAAAAAGTAAGAGTTTCACACTATTTTGTTGAAACCCTTACTTACTTTCCTTTCATGATGATTTACAATAATAAAATTTCTATTATGCTTCTTTCAAAACGCTTAAGAAGTCTAAAATTAGTACATAATTAACTGAATTGTTGGATGTTAATTGGATGAAGTGCCCCACAAAATAATTTTTACCAATAATTTTAACTTTACTTTAAATAGCAATTTATATTTCGGGAACTGGCAACACTAAAACTGTTAAAAGCTAAAATCTGGCAACACCAGAATAAAGTTTGACAATTTTTGGCATAAACGTACTCACAAAGTTTTGATGTACAATTGCTATTTGTTTGGTTTACAGTGAGTTAAGTAAAGCAATTTGGCCAAAAAATGGAAATTTCAAGAGAAGGTTTTCGTTGGATTATTTTTCACAACTTTCGACGTGGACAGTATGGCGATAAAGCACCATCAAAAACCACAGTATATCGCTGGTATAGTGAATTCAGTCGTGGTCGCAGTTCGATCGCCGACGAATTCCGTGACGGTCGTCCAAAATCGGTTGTTGTGCCCAAAAACATCGATGCAGTGCGTGAACTGATAATGCAAGATCGTCATGTGACATATCGTGAGATAGAGGCATCCTTGCACATTAGTTCCACTTCAATACATTCGATTTAGCATGAACACTTAGCTGTAACAAAAAATTTGCTCTCGTTGGATACCCCATAATTTATGAATCGCTCAAAAAAAGGCTCGCGTCGGTTGGTGTAAGGAAATGATTAAAAAGTTCGACCGTGGTGCTTCAAAAGACGTGTATAAAAAAGTGACAGGTGACGAATCATGGATATATGCGTATGAGCCGGAAACAAAATAGCAATCGACCGTGTGCGTATTCCAAGACGAGCCAAATCCAACAAAAGTTGTTCGTGGAAGAAGCACAGCGAAGCAAATGAAGGCCTTTTTCTTCGGCCGAATGGGTCATGTGACCACTGTTCCGCTTGAGCAACGTTGGACGGTCAATTCTGAGCTGTACACGACCATTTGTTTGCCGGAAGTTTTCGGACAAATTCGTAAGAGCAACCGCCAAAGACGAATCAGTCTCCACCATGACAATGCGAGCTCTCACACATCTCGTCAAACAAGTGCATTTTTGAGCAGTCAAAACATCGAATTAATGACTCATCCTCATCACTACAGTCCTGATTTGGCACCCAATGACTTCTTGTTCCCGATTGTCACAAGTAAACTGCGTGGTCAACGATTTACGAGCGCCGAAGAAGCAAATGAAGCGTTCAAAAACCATGTTTTGGAGTTGTCTCAAGAGGAAAGGAAAAACTGCTATGACAAATGGTTTGAACGAATGCAAAAGTGTATTGATCATCAAGGGGAATATTTTGAAAAACAATAAAGCCATTTTCATTTAAAAATGTTGGTTATTTTTTGCTGTTCCCGAAACATAAATAGTACCCCTCGTACGTATAACTTTCAAAATATCTTGAAAAAATGTAGAAAAATTGTACGCGTGACGATAGCTTTAACTTAAATTAAGTCACTTTAAAAGTGCACCGATTTTTGTAGGCCGATTAGGTACACAAGGGGCACCAGCAAATAACACTCCAGCTTACGTGACGTTAATGTATGCACTGAAGATAGTGCGACTATATACTTTTTGTCGGTGACTGCTGGAAATAGTATTTGGAAAGTTACTTTTCTCTCTAAAAGTGCTGGCTAATCTGTAGTCCGGCCGAGACAAAAAACTCTCTTAATTATCACCGAAAAAAAAAAATTGAGAAGAGTTTAATAAATCGAAAGCATTATGTATAGATGGAAGATATTCAATTCGTGTATCACGAATTTCAAAATGAATTCCAAAAATAGAAAGTCAATCGAACAAAAGTCAATCGATATGCTTCTAAACCACACAAAAGTTTGCATTGAGTTTAGAGACAACTGCATCTATTAAATACGAATTTATTGACTTATTTACTTTAGAATTTTTGAATTAAAATCTGTATTTCAAATATTAAAAACAAGAGCATAAATATTTCACATTTACATTAATACAAATTTATTCTAAACAATTGTTCATTTGGGATCACTACTAAAAGGTATATGCTATATAAAAAACAAAACAAAAAAAACAAAAAAACAGATACATTTTTTAAGCACGCGTGAAGGGTATACTAGTTGCAGATTTATGAAAGTTTCCGCTTTGTTTAAGTTTTTAATTTTCACTTTTTCTTTTATGTATTTCTTTTAATATGCGAGTCAGCAAAATATAATGAAAAGTTGTGATGAGCTGAGCAAACTCGCGCGCATTAAAGTATAATAACGCAAGGATTATGATGTACGCTGAGTCTAAATGAATTTAAATTTTATTCAGTTGTTTCAGAGACGAACCACAATAGCAACAAACACTGCTTCTATGTTATTCATATTTTTATTTTAAAAAATTTTGTCAAAAACACACATAAAAAAAATGTTTTGTAAAAAAATTCATTATATATATATATATATATATATATATATATATATATATATATATATATATATATATATATATATATATATATATATATATATATATATATATATATATATATATATATATATATATATATATATATATATATATATATATATATATATATATATATATATATATATATATATATATATATATATATATATATATATATATATATATATATATATATATATATATATATAAATCCAAAAAAAACACACTTATTTATATGCAATACTCATATTATATTTTATATATTTTTTTATGCAAATTTTTACATCAACAAAAAAAAATTTACTTTTTAAATGAAACGTTTCTTTTCGACTCGATTTTTGAAAACTTCAAGCAAAAATACACTAAACGCCATCGACGACGTCTTAACAGGAACTGAAGTTGGATGCCACAGGATACGTTATTTTATGTACGTACACGTACTCGTTGACAGCGTCTGCAACAGAGCAGCGGCATCGAAATCGACGTCATTGCTGTTGATTGGTTGTTTCCGAAAGCGATGGCGGCTTCGGCGATAGCAGCGATGTCGACGACATTGAACAGCTGTTAGACTAAAAGCAGCCGAACATAGGATATAATAAAAAAATATATATATATATGTATATATATATATATATGTATCTGTATGTACAGTGAGCATATAAAGTTGTGGAGAAGCGTGGTTATTTGCGGCGGATGAAGTTAAACATTTGTTGCTTATCGAATTATCCGAATTATCCAACTGCAAGCAACAAATGTTTAATGTATGTAAAAGCTTTTGATGTTACTTTCGGAGTCGCTTTTAAAGTCGTATAAACTTCGGATAACAGTCGAATAACAATCTGTGCAACTTTTAATATGTTATTGTTATGTTAACCAACTCTGTTATACTGTATAAAGCGTGCTAAAGTTTTTATCAAATAACCAAACCTCTTGAGCAGTGTTGCCATTTTTGAATTTTTGGCGCTGGCTCTGCCTGCATTAGTTAGTTTGAACTAGCATACAAAAATTTGTGTCCCTGGCAACACCGGTTAGGACAGCTTGGTTTATGTTCGCAAATAAAGTATTTTAAAATTATTTATTGTGTAGCAAAAAACAATAGTAGAAATCATAAAAAACTATATTAACTCATAAACTAATATCACTGTGGAGGGTAGTCCACGCAAGTGACGAAAGCCCACCTCAGTGTGGCTGCTGCACGAGCATTACATTATATGCACAGTATCGAAGTTTTTACTGGTAAGTCCGATCGAAACGTGTTACATACCATTTAAAAGGTCTTGAAACATACTTTCAGAAAATGTTAAAACATGTTTTAGTTGATTTTAATCTGCCTAATATAAGATGGTCAAATTTGATTGATACCTCTATGCTGATTCCAGATGCTGATAAAGAATGAGTTTCTTGATAGTCTTTTTGAATTGTCCATGCAACAGTGCAATAATGTTCGCAACAGCTCTGGAAGACTTATTGATCTTTTTTTTGTTGATACTGGTTTTGATGTATTTATTAATAGGACTCCTCCTATTACAATGCCTGAAGATAAACACAATCCAACTTTGGAAGTCTCTTTTCAGCTTGACTGTATTTGACGTTCACATGACATAAATAAATCTCTTCCAAGTGTCAGATGTTTTAGAAAAACTGACTATGTTAAGTTAAATCACTTACTTTTCAATACTGATTGGTCTGCTATCGAGAGCTGTTCAGACATTGAATTGGCAACGAATATTTTTTATTCCACCATTCTCAGTAATTTCGACAGATGCATTCCATTCACTACTCTCCCAGTCTCTGAAAAAAGACAGCCTTGGTTTTCACGTTTCCTTTGCCGATTAAAAATTAATAAGTCGCGTTTATTTAAAAAAACATAAACGTAGTGGCACTAATACTGAATTTAGCTAATATTGTGTCGCACGTTCTGATTTTAATGCATTAAATAAAAGGTGTTATGTTAATTATTTAATAAAAGTTAAACGAAACATGCGTCACAATCCAAAATCGTTTTTCAATTTCGTTAATACGAAACGTAGTACTTCAGGTTATCCTTCGTAATTATTTCTTAATGGTGCAGTTGCATCTTTTGATTCGCCTATATCAGATTTGTTTGTCGACTTTTTCCAAAGTACGTACTCTTGCAGCTCTGTTAATCCTAGTTTCTCATATCCTTACAGCATCACTTCGTATGACTTTATAACTCCTCCCACTATATCCATACAAAATATATTAACATGTCTTTTATCAATTAAATTCTCTTTCCTACCTGGCCCGGATAATATTCCCAGTTGCATACTAAAACATTGTTCTAGCTCCATTTGTTTTCCTTTATGAATTCTTTTCAACCTATCCACCAATCTATGTAGATTTCCATCTCTTTGGAGAGAATCTTTTATTATCCCTTTACATAAAAAGAGAAGCAAGCTGAGTGCTATTCCAAAGCTCTTTGAAAAAATCATGTGTGACCAATTGCAACAGTCAACAAATCTTTAAGAATTTTCCACTTTTGTAAATAATGGTTTTGTGTCGGGTTGCCAAACTGATGTCCTTTATACAGACTTCAGTAAAGCTTTTGATAGTGTGTGTCATAAGCAGCTTTTATTCAAATTAAAAGCAATAGGGTTTCCTCCGTCTTCTTCCTTTACTTGGATTGAGTCATACTTATCCGATAGAACACAATAAGTATTATTTAAAAATTGCTTATCTAAAAATATTTTTGTTTTTTTCTGGTGTTCCCCAAGGGAGTCACCTTGGTCCAATATTGTTCAACATTTTTATTAATGATCTTCGTTTGTCTATTAATCATGATCATACACTAACGTATGCAGATGATATTAAATTATGCTTGTCATATTCTGATGTTTCGCAACACAGTTTATTACAGACTGATTAAAACTCACTACATATGTAGTACATGGTGTCGTCTAAATTTTCTAAATCTAAATTTGTCAAAATGCAAATGTATATCGTTTCATCGCAGAAATCCATTTATAGTAACATATTCTTTAAATAACATTACCCTTGGTAGAGAGTTTTGTTTTAATGACCTAGGCATCCTGATGGAACCTAAACTTATTTATAATAACCACATTTGTTCAATAGTAATTAAAGCAAAAGGTGTCCTTGGCTTTGTTAAGCGTTGTTCTAAGGAATTTAATGACCCTTATACCACTAAACTCCTATATACTTCTCTTGTTCGTCCGATTTTAGAATTTGGCTCTTGTATTTGGAACCCATATTATGCTATTCACGAGGATCGTATTGAGTCAGTCCAAAAACAGTTTCTTCTGTTTGCTCTTAGGAGTCTCAATTGGGAACCCGACATAAATCTTCCAACCTATTATGATAGGTTTAAATTAATTGATCTCCCAACCCTCTTGTCACGCCGTTCTATGCTCTCAGTTGCTTTTCTTCATAAAATTCTTATTGGGAGATTGATTCTCCCTACTTACTTCAGTCTGTATCACTAAACGTAATTCTTCTCTCCGAGCTTTCTGTTCCGCAAAAGTATCAGTAACATCATCAAAGTTTAAAGATCGGGCCATAGAATTTTCAATAGACAGAATAGCTAAGTTACGTCTTGCCCCATAGAGTTTCTTAAATAGGTTTTTATTAATGTTAGTTTCGAAAATGATCTTTCAGCACTAGCTGCAGTCACATGAATTGCAACAACTAACATTAATGCAATACATACTTCAGGAAAGCTGCACGACATAAAATATAATTCTGTATTATTAATAAATCAGCAAGAGTTCTCTAATACACAAAGACTTTTCTATTTCGTCTCGGACGGTAGACCGAAAACTAAGAATTCCATTGACAAATGAATGTTCTTTTATGTATATCAACCAATTCTAGAGCTTTTTTTTAAATATCAGTGGTATTTAAATTTTGCAAAGTGGCAGGTTGCAAAACACTGAAATTAGAAACAATTTCAGTCATTGGAAGGAAACGCGATTTCAGTTGATTAATAACGATGTCAGAATATGTTCACTTAGAACAAACTTTCCGGATCTTGGAGACGCTCATCTTCGCAAAGGTTGTCAAAATGTCGTTTCACCTTCCTCTGACGAGTTTTAGAAAATTCAGAGTTGATGGACCATTTTCCAGCTTCACTTTTTGCTTCCTTTTATAAATTTTGAAATTCATTTCGATACCTTACCAATTCTTCCAGCCAAATTTTCAAACGTTTTAATTCATATGAAATACCGGTGGATTTAGACGGAAGTGTTTTAGAGCCTGCATCGATAGTTTGTAGAATTTTGCAATGGAAAACCAATAACACATAATAAAATTGCAGTTATCGATCTTCATGTTGATTGAATTAGCTTCATTTCTTTCATCAGATTTACAATTTAACAGAATTGTTTTCGTCAGCGCTTTTTGGACTTCAAAAAACTGAACTTTTAAAGCAAAAATAGCATCATAACGTCCTGCACATCTAGTTGAGATCAATGTTTTTAATGTTATCGAAGTTGAAGACTCCCTTTCTTTATCAGACATAAGACTTGATAAGATATTCTATCTTTTGATACTAGGCCCAAATAAATTATAAATTTGTTGAACTGTTTCAAAAAAGCTGTTGCATATCAATAACCTCACTTACTGCATCATTAAGTGCCAGATTTAAGTTATGAGCAGCACAGTGAATATATGCAATTATTTAAAGGTATATTTTTGTCATTTAACGTTTTAATTATTTGGTTGGACATTGCTAAGGCAGTTTGATCTTTAACTTCATGGAATCCTAAAAATTACTCTTTAAGGACGAGCGCCTTTGGCATTCCATTTTCGTCTTTCTCGATCATACAATAATGGTAAAGCTCACACATTTGATCTGTTTTGAAAACAACTTGAATCGTATCGAATATGATAGAGTAAATTCTTAATTTATGAGTGCAATTTCTATTTTTAGAACTAGAACAGAAATGAGCTCATTTTGGTATTTTTGGACTTGAGTATTGCATTTTATTACAAATGCGGCAAATAAAATTAACAATAACACGAAACTGATAAATTGCATTAACACGGCTAAAATATTTACTCGCTTGCTAACTGAAACAGATCTTATACATGACATAAGTATGTATAAACTGGGACGCCTTTTAATGTCATAATTACCAGTCACACGTTTCTGCTATTCAGTGCATTTATAATTCTTTAAACTCTAACGATTACCTTATTGTTATGGGTGATTTTAACCTTCCCAAGGTGGCCTGGATTAATTGTGAAACCTCCTCGTAAATGCTTGACCTCATATTTGTGGATAGAACTTTAGATGTGTTTGTCACTCGAACTTTTCCAGTTTCCAATCCTGAGGATAAATACCACCCAACTCAGAAAATGGTTTTAAATTTGCCACATAGCAGCAAGAGAAACTCAAGCTCAATGCGTCGTTGCTTTAAAAAAAAAACTGACTTTATTAAGCTTAATTCTCTTTTGCTTAACACCGATTGGTCAAATCTCTTTTGACACCTTATCTCACAGAATTGATGTCTTTTCAAGGGTAGGCACCTTGGACCCCTTCTATTTGTACTGTTCATTAATGATTTGCCAGATAACATATCTTACTGCCATACACTGATGTACGCAGATGATGTTAAGTTATGTTTGAGTTACAATGGTGCTCCATATACTCCATAACTGGTGTCGTCGTAATGGCCTAATGTTAAATTGCGATAAATGCAAAGTAATGACTTTCTGTCGTAGAATACCTATTTTATCTGTATTCATTATCGAAAGCTCTGCTGCGCTGGTGCGTGTATTTTCAATTAATGACCTTGGCGTTCTTTTTGACCCAAAACTTTTGTTCTCTTCCCACATTGATATTATTTGTATTAAGGCAATGGTTTTGCTTGGCTTTATCAAACGATGGTCGTGGGAATTTAATGATCCTTACGTTACGAAAATTTTATTCACTGCATTGGTCCGCCCAATACTTGAATATGCTTTTTGTATTTGGAATCCGCAATACTCAGTTTATAAGGTACAGTTAGAATCTGTTCAAAAGCAGTTTCTTCTTTTTGCTTTGCGTAATTTGGGATGCAATCCTAGTATAAATTTACCGCCTTATACACATCGATTAAACTTAATCAATCTGCTAACACTAGAAAAACGTAGAAATACACTTGGTGCTTTATTCATCCAGAAACTTATCTCCGGTGATATTTATTCACCCTATTTATTGGAGCAATTAAATTTCTCTATTCCTTCAAGAATTACTAGAAACTTCTCATTGTTCCACCTATACACGATCCGTTTCGCGTATTATGTTCTACATATATAACAGATTTTATAACTTCAATTTAATCTCTCCAGGTCTCCCTATAAATTCTGTTCGTAATGCATTAAATAATCATAATTTATAATTTTTAATTTAATTTTCATTTAATTATTTTGTTAAGTACTATAAGCAACATCTTTATATTAATATGTTAGTTGTTAAATAAATAAATAAATTACTACATTTAATTACTGATACCAATATACAAAGTCATAAGATGTACCAGAAAACACCCAGTAAACAAGGACATTCTAATTAAAACCAAACGTCTACAAAGAATTTTTCAAGGTCTGGCACTACCGAGCGAGATCATTATTGGCTGGACTAAATATGATGTCTCTCCAATTCAAGAATGTTGCAGGTGTTATCGTTTTAATAACTACTCTGAATACTGAACACTTTGAAGAATGGTAGTTTGCAAACTTTGCTTCGCTGTGCACGAACCTAAACAAGGCTATGTCTATGTACCAAAATGCACAATTTGTAAGCGTAATCACGAGCCTACGGCTAAAGACTGATCAGAGAAAAGACCTTAGCTTAACAAAAAAAAAAATTATGACATTACAACCACTATCAATTAAAGAAGCTAGAATGAAATACTCAACTATCTTTGACAACAAATTTGATATTTTTCGGATGAAAGAGCTGATACAGAATTCCCAGAGCCATCAAATATTATGATACGCAAAGGTTGCTAAAAGAAACGTCTACTGCGAAAGGGAAGCCAAAAAGCGCGTGAGACAATGCAGCAACACAGAGAGACCCTTTCATACCAAGACCTGCCGAGTTTTAGACATACATATGACATTGATAACATATACGAACATCCCTTGTATGGTGCATATAAATTTATTAGTAAAGACTCGATGCCAATGGAAATACACAAACATTATGAAGAAGTACTACAAATAATTAACCAATTGCATACAATGACTGATTTATACCAAAAGAATACCAATAATTGTATGAACATATCAAAATGAAGATTTTATAATTTTTAATTGTATCAAGTAGAATAATATGTCGACCACATAATCTTCACATGCGATAAAAATAAGACAATCTGCAAAAATGCTCCGACCTTTCTTTCATGTAGAGAGCTAAGAAGTAATAAAAATCTACAACAAAATTGGATCTAGCACTAGAGCCTTTTTTCTAGCAAATTTAATTATATCTAGCATTTTTCCAAACTTTTTCAAATTTATCAAATTTAAATTAATCATCTTTGATACGGAGGACAAAGAACATCCGAGCCAGCCCAAAAAGTTTGAAGACCGGCTCTTTCCCTCTTTCCACTTCTTTCCCAACACTCACCCTGCTTTCCCCCTTCCTTCGAAGAGGGAACTCTTCGATGCCATATACAACATTTCATCCCCGACGTTTTACGCGGCCCTCCACTTTCCCCAGCCACTCCTTCCCCTGCCGCTCCCTCCCCTTCCCCACTTTCCACATGCTCCTTTACACTACCTCCAATTCTATTAAAATTAGAAAAATCTAAATAAAAATGTTCTGTTTATCCAATCGCCACGAAACTTCACGTCACCCACGGGACTATTTTGAATATTGACACAAAGTTTGATCAAAATCGGTTGAGCGGTTTCGGAGTCTAAAGGGAACGAACATGCACACTTCCATTTTTATATATAGGAAGAAGATAAATTTTAAATATAATAAAGTAGTAATAAAATTTCAAAAACACCAACTCATGATCATTGACTGCTTTAGCTCATGAGTGAAAGTCCCGTCAAAATCGGTCCAGCAGTTTCAGAGATTAGCCGGAACAAACAGACAGACAGACAAAAGTTGTAAAAAAATTTATTTTGGTATATGTACAGTGTATACATCCATATGCATTTAGTAAAAAGCGGTTATTTTAATATTACCAACAGACACTCCAATTTTATTTATCTGTATAGTTGTATAGATGTATAGTAGATAAAATGACTATATATTCATTTTTAAATGTTCACACCTCAAACGCTCTACGTGACTTAATGTACAGAAATACAGTCCGAACTTCCTCATCCGTCCACCTTCTGCTTTCATCGCGCTTTTGCTAATTTTCTAAGATTATTCCAATACAATTAGCGAAATCTTTATAATTTAGCCAATGTTACCTCTTCTCTTTTTTAGAAAAAATCTCAAAAAATGTATAGTGTTGCGGTCATAAAAAGTCACCCTTTATGTTTGGCAATTGATATTGACTACTAACAATGAATGTTTCTTACAAAAGAACATTTATAATTTGCAACTACTTTTTACAAGTTACATAGCTAGCATTGCTTAGTTTTCGGTAATAAAACAAATCTTTACTTGTTTATTTTTTTAAATATTTTAATTATTATTATTTATTAAGTTGTTTTGTTCTGGTTCTCTTTAAATTAAATATATCCACTATAATTCTCTAAATTGGTGTCAATATCTGCGTTAGCATCATTTTCTTCGTGAAATTGTTAGTTTGAGGGAGAACCCGTTAAGTGATGCTCTATCAAGACGGTGAGACGGATAAATGTGATAATTCCACAGGTTAAAAGGTTCTATAAAAGCAAGTAGAATAAGTGAGCTTACAACAAATTCGAAATACGTTGCAGCCTTTCTTATCAGTTCTCAACTTTATATTCGCACAAGCGAGGTTATTTTTTCATAAAAAACACCAAATTGCATGGTGGGTTTGTATCGGGGCTACCCCAAAAAGTGGGCGGGACATGCTCATTACTCTACGTATGTTAAGCCGATGTCTATAAAAGGGTTCCGTATAGTATTTCAATCTGATATTGATTTAAATAAAAAAGTTTTTCATACAAAAAAACACAAAGGTGGGCAATATGTTTGTATTGGGGCTACCCTAAAAAGTGGGCGAGCCACACCCATTAGTCTATGTATGTTAAGCGGCTGACCATAAGAAGCACCACATTGCATTTCAACCTTGTATTGACTTTAATAAAAAAATGTTTCATACAAAAATTCAAAAGTGGGCAGTAGTTTTGTATGGGGGCTACCCCAAACAGTGGGCGGGTCCCTCCTATTAATGTATATGTCAAGCAGCCGTCCACTAAAAGTTACCACATCAATTATTAAGTTGATATTTACTACAATAAAAAAGTTTTTCATACAAAAAATCAAAAGTGGGCGGTGGGTTTGTATGGGGCTACCCCAAAAAGTGGGCGTGTGGCAGGTCAATCTCGATACTCTATTAAACTGCAATAAGTTGTATTGTAGTTTAATAGAGTAGTTTAATAGAGTATCAAGATTGATCTGCCATGCCCACTATTTGGGGTAGCTCCTATACAAACCTACTGCCCACTTTTGACTTTTTTTATGAAAACTTCTTTATTAAAGTCACTATTAGGTTGAAATGCAATGTGGTGCCTTTTTATGGTCAGCCGCTTTACATAAATAGACTAATGGGTGTGGCCCGACCACTTGTTGGGGTAACCCCCATACAAACCCACCGTGCAATTTTGTGTTTTTTATGAAAAAAAATCTTCATTTAAATCAATATTAGCTTGAAATTCGATTTGGTGGATTTTAGTGGACAGCCGCTTCATATAAATATATAAATGGGCGTGTCCCGACCACTTTTTGAGGTAGTCCCATATAAACCCACAGCTCACTTTTCTACAATTGCCTGTAAAACGTCAATATCAACTTGAAATTCGATATGGCGGCGTCTTACACATCTACTACCTCGCTTCATACAGATCTACTATTGGGCGTATACCGCCCACTTTTTGAACTATTTGAACCACCACTTTTATGTTTTACAATACTATTTAAAATATCGTGTGAATGGTATTAGAGTTTCGGTTCAACGGAAGTCAACGTTTTTTCTTGTTTTGTATTATTATTATCCCTAAATCTCCGCGTAGTACCCTATGTACTACATTCAATATTGTTAATTTCCACCCACCACATTAGCCGACGAGCCGAGCCGAAATAACTTGCGTGCGTCAATTCGACCTGTTCTACCTGTTGCACCGCTATGGGCTACGGAGTATAGACATAACTAAATAGTCGATGTTTGGTTGTATACTACATAACAGAACAGAGATAGATTTATGGTTTAATCTAAAAAGTCATATATTTTGAGTGCCATTAAAATTTGTTTCAGTAGGCAAAGTTTCTAATGTTGATATGTCAAATTCATAGGAAATTTCAATTTGAATATTTTGCTCTGTTACAACAGTTGAAACATTAATAACTTTCGGTTAAAAGATATAAGTGAATATAAATATTAGTTATTGTGCCTTGGTTGCATTCACTTTACAACTCGATTACCAAAACTAAATTGCCGGTTGACCGTCTAGTGTTTGCAAAAAATATACCAACTTCCGGTGCGCTCTGTATTTAGTGACAGCGATAGTGAGCGACACTTTTCCAACACTATACTGTGACAAGTTGTATAACCTCCGGTTCGCTGACATTACACACTAGAAAATCCAAGAATCAAGTAAGTAATGAAAATTATGCGCTTTTTCGTTAATAAAATTATGGAACAATGCATTAACTAATTTTTTTTAGCAATGGCAGGTGACGCTCACTCCGATGAAGCCAAATTAACTGGCCTGTCGAAGCACTTCAATGGCTCAACAATGCGCGGCCGCGCTAATGTAAGTTTAACAAACAAATTTTATATTTTTTCGCAATACGAATGCGCTGTCATTTTCATGTATATACATATTTAAATTGACTTATTGTAGGTAGCCAAGGCTACTTATGCTGCCGTAGGTCTGGTCATTCTCTACAATGTGTTGAAACCCAAGAAGAAGTAAGGAGCAGCCGATGCCGAGCCATTAAATCTGTAGTTGTCTTAGTCGTCGCTGCCGGAGAAAAACCAAATATGAGTGCAACAACTACAACAACAATACTATCTTCAAGTGTGCACTCCACGGCATTCGTCTACGCTGACAACTAAGGATTTGTGTTTATTATTTTTATTGAGATAATTTATTGTTCTATTTGGTTTAATTCTAAATTAAGCGCTGAAAAACAAATCGAGCTATACAGAAGTGAAAAATACATCGTGTGTGTAAAAAAAAATACAATCTCGTGCATTATGTAATATACGCGCTCTAGTCTGTGCATTGTTTTTTATATGGATTTGTGCCGCTGTTTATGTATTGTATGTACATGCGTCCTTTTAATACAAACAAGCAACCTTTTGATAAGATCAACTGTTAACAAAAAGCAAACATATCCGAGATTTTTTTGCATTGCGCTTCAACTATCTAATTTAACAAGAAAGGACGCTGCAGTCGAGTGTGCTGGAATTCGAGATAATCCTGTGCCTTGTTTAAGGCTTCTTATTTTATTGCATTGTTTAGTGGTCCGATCTCAATATTTACGTTTTATTAGAATTGATATTAGATTTAATTCGAAATTAAAAAATCAATTTGTCATACAAAATCTTAAAAATAGGGATCAGGTTTGTAAGAGCTACCACTTAAAGTTGTCCGATCTGGGTATATATTTTATATCTAGCTTAATTAAGAACAAAAAATGTTTTAAATGGAGTTGAAGTTTGTGTGAGGCTTATCCCTAATAGTGGTCCGATCTGAATCTATGCGTTAAAAAAAATCAAGAAAATGTTCATACAAAAACTTAAAAATAGGCGCAGATTTGTACGCGGGCTAGCTACCCTTAAAAGTGATTTGGCATGTTCATTTAATACTAGTTATCTGAAGAGGAAAAATGAGAGTCTAAGTAATGAAATTTCTTATAGTCACCGCAATCTGTTCTTCCGATTCTTCTGGGTATAAAAACATGCAACAAGTATTTTTAGCAGTGGTGTAGCTAGACAGATTGGTAGGAAGCGAAGGGCACCGCCGAACTGTGTTCCCAAAATCAAAAACGTTGTTCTATGGACATGTTTGAATGAGATTCGTCTATAGAACATCCTGCAATTAATATTCCGTTGCCAAAATGTTTCTACATATGTTTCTACGTATAGTACCAGAAACTTAAGAAGAACTCAAGAACGTCTAATTTAACACTTAAAAATGCCTTCCAATTAGTGTAAAAGTTGACCGTATTTTATAATATTCACATGCAGTGTGAATAGCATTATAATTTTGTCACGGACTTTGTAACATATTAAAGGAAGCATCGCAAACCCCATAAACTATATATATAATCTTAAACAGCTCGACGAGACAAATTGCACTAGCAACTATCCAGTGTCTGCGTGAAACAAAACTAGACCCTCTATTTGAAGATATCGTTCTGTAATCGGCTATGGAGAGTTCCTATGTTTGTATGCTAAATATATATCAGATTGGCAAAGCCACGTCCACGTTTTGAGAACAACTTGTTTGAGAAAAACTTGTTTATTACTGTCAATTTTAACTAGAAATTCGATATGGACGGCCGCTTCACATGCATATACTATAATGAACGTATCCCGCCCACCTTTGGGGATACCCTCATACAAACCCACCGGATAGAATCCAACAAGACAATGAGTCGGCTTTCCTTTCGGCGATTTGATCTTCGTAAGAGGCACTGAAAATTTCATTTATGAATACAGAGTCCATCCGCCAAGAGAACTAACACTCAAAATTACCTTCTAGTCTCATTCTACTTTTACATTGAGGCAAGGCAACTATACACCCATACCGCATATGAGCCATATACGCAATAGCAGCTGATTACTTTGCTATACTGAATTCTTCGACCAAGGAGTTAACACAGACTTAAAAAAAATTGCTGGTTTACAAGAGAATTACTATGCCTACCTAGATGTATTGCCTGTAACTATTAAGTACTGATTCCGCAACAAACATCAACCAGGTACAAGTGCGATATTCCCTGATGTATGCATGTCCAGCATCGTCAAGTTTCACAGCTCCAGATATACAGAGCGATTCGATTCACATGGTAACCAGCTAGTAGAGGCTCTGATTCTTAACACCTCTGGTAGATGGCTCAAAATACTCCACCCGAACGTTCTTTTAAATAGGCTGTAGTTTTTTTTTTTTAGTCCTGTTTACATATAAATTCCAAGTTGAATGCCATAATATCACTATTTAACATTATTTAAATAAAGTAAACTGTTCTATATATACATACGAGTACGTTGCGAGTCAAAAAATTTAAGAGTTCAAAATAAAATGTATTAGTAAAATTTTTAATTCTTAATATAGGTGAATAAGATATTTTCTTGTATCTATAGTTTCAGTATATGTTTCTCTCAGCCTTTCCAATGCAGAAATAGTTGAACTCCATCGTGTCTTGCCTTTTAACAGTAAGTAAGTGTTGTACTATTAGAAAATGTACTTATTGTACAAACAAGTCGAATAACAAGAAAATACGCTGCAGTCGAGTGTGATCAACTTCATGGTACATTATACCTTCTTTAGCGCTCCTTATATGAACCATAAATTATATTATTCAGTGGTCCGATCTGGACATATGCTGGATATTTTATTAGATTTGATGAAATATTAAAATTAATTAAACATTAAAAAACAACAACTTTTCATACAAAAACTCAAAATGTGACAGGTTTGCAAGGGGCTTTCGTGTAATGTGGTTCGCTCTGAATCTTTTGGAATGGAATATTTTGTAAAGATTGATGAAGGTTCGCCAATTATGATATTTCTAGCCTGATTAAGAACCTATGCGGTATATTTTATTAAGATTTACGTTAGAAATTTTAAAAATACAAATCCCAAAAAAAAAGTTCAAACTAAAACTTAAAACTGGGCGACGATTTATTAGGGAACCACCCTTTAAACTGGATTTGACATGTTCATTTAATTCTAGTTACCTGAAGAGGGAAAAGAAACTCTAAATATTCAAATTTGAAGTTGCTATCTCTTATAGTTTCGAAAATCTCTTCGTTCAAACAGACGATCAGACGGACTTGTCTATATCGACTCATATTCAGATGCTGATCAAAAATATATATGTATATATATATTTTATCACTGTCCTTCTACTTATTACATATATTTGCACAAACGTAAAATAACCGTTTACCCTATGGGTATGGGGTATACAAAATATTTTGTAATGATTTATTAAACTTTTGCTCGGCGCATAGATAATTTGAATATAGAATATTTCTTCAGTAATATTCTACCTTTTTTATTTTTATTATTTTTTTATCACTATTAATTATAATACATAAACGTGAATCTATGCATATAAATAAAAATAGAAAAATATACATATAAATAAATTATTGATAAAAAATATAATCAAGCGTTTTTTTGTCTGTCTGTTTGTCCAGGCTAATCTCGGTAACGGATTAACCGATTTCGACGGGACTTTCATTGACATATATAGAAGTTTTCAGAGATTATTATAGGTTATTTTTTGAAAAGGAAAATTTGTTGCCTATTGTAAAACATTGTGGAGGAGTTGTGGTTTGGAGTGTATGGCAGCCAATGGTGTTGGGAAACTAGCATTTATTGAATTAATAATGGATCAAACTAGTTATAACCAAGTTTTGAAGTATAATTTCCTGCAAAGTTCCCAGAAGTTGGGTTTCAGAAGTTTTGGTTTCAGCAAGAAAACGACATACTCACAATGGACATAAAGTAAAGCTCCGACTTCTTTATAATATAAAAAAATCAGTTGAGGACACCTGCCCAATGTCCGAACCTGAATCCCATAGCGCATTTGTGGGACTTACTCGAGAATAGAATCCGTCTACACAGCATTACCTCCAAAAATATGAAAAAAAAAAAAGACATAATATTTGAAGTATGGGAAAAACAATACAACTGACCATTACGGTGGTACTGGCGAGAAAGAGTTATCCTAGCAGTTATTAGCACATTATAGAAGAAGCCTGTACGCAGACTTTTGCGGTAGTGCTTTTCGGGCATGTTTTATCATAAACTGAATTAAAACTATAGCTTAAAGTAATATAATTCTGTACAAATATTATTTTAGTTAAAAAGAGAAATAAATAAATTAGATCTGTGGCAACAAGTCAAAGTAGCTTATGCCGAAAATCTATATTTTGAGTTATTGCCTGAGTTGAGTTATTTCTGTGTAAACTCATTTCTGTTTGGTTTTGTTCCAGTGTTTTTAATCCAATAAGTCTTTTTTCTTTTCCGTGCTTTATACGTGCAGTTTTTATCCCTTCTTCTAAAATTTATCATTTTTAATGGTGTCTCCTCTGTTAATGAACTTTTAAACATAATTGTTCCAAAGTCCTGCGTAAATCTCGTCCATTGTCATACACTTAGGTGACTAAATACACACGAAGCAATTTCGTTAACACCTCGCTTTGCTAAAGCTTCATGCCATATGAAGCATATTGGCTGATTAAAGCCACAATAATGAACAGTCAGATTAAATGTCCACAATGGTATTTTGTAGAATGACAAGGAAGTTCTGAAAAGTGGTGTAGGGAGGCACTCTGCTGTAGATCAAACAAAAACATTCTCACTGATGAATTGGTCACGGCATTTTCTTTATCAAAACGTTTCGATTTGTATGCACTTTCTGCCTGTTCAAGTTTCAATATTTCAATATCTTCCACTTTAGCTACGTCTATTTTTGTTTTTAACAGATCACATTTATGGCATTATGGTTTCTTAAATTTGAAATTAAGTGTGTGAAAAACTTGACTAAATTTGGATAGCGATAGACTGTGACCATATTTATCGGAAAAAGGTCGATGAAGTTCAGCTACAGACAAATCGCTCGATAGACAACGCTTTGATGTATCTCAACGACAGTAATGAGACTCATATGAAGGAAAACTATTAATAAAGTTTATCACTTCATTTTCTTTTTCTGGCAGTTCTTTTCGGCTCATATGCTTTCCACGCAAATCACTGTTGTTGAAGCAACCATTACCTTCTAGATTTTTATTCACTAATGCAATTTTAAATGGCTCGGTTTCAAAGAAAGTGTACCTGAAACATTTTTGGCACACTGATCATCGCTCCCCATTTATTTCCAAAAAATATTTTTAAGCATGCTCTCTCTTTCTAGGGTTAGTTGAACTTTTAATTTTTGGAAGATTCTTTGTGCTCTCAATTTCAATCAATCTGGCTATAAATGCTTAGCGAAGGTTATATGCGCCTAATTTCCAGTATTGTTCATGTATTAATTGTTGCTCTGTTAATGATACTTTTTGACGGGATAACGTGTGTGTTGTGTGTGTGTTTGCGTATTAATGTTAACTAGCGTGGGGTGCGGCGCTGTGTATGTTGATGAAAGCAAAGTTCTCAGTCTCTTTGTATATGCATAATGCACATGGTAGAATATACGCGCGTGATAGAATATACGCATACATATGTGCATACATATATGAAAATAACAGTAGCGTTGTCTTGATGTTGGCGCCTGTCAGTAAGTTTTAGTTAATTGAACCCTGCTCGCTGTGGGACAAGCGTATAATAAGTTTGTTCGAATGTATGTAACAGGCAGAATAAATATGTATATATTACAATATATTATATATGTATATATTATGTTTTCTTATGACGTTATTTGAAATTATTATTATACATACTTACACTTTCTACATTAACATCTTAAGCCACTTAAATTAAAATCTATATCATTAAAGGTATCATCACTTCCAAAACTAATGTCACTAAACATTTCTTCTACTTCAATATTTTTCACTTAATGATGTGCCTTCCACAAAATTTTGTCAACAACTGAACATCAAACCAACTTATGATCGAAAAAATGCGTCCTTTGCACAAAAAAAAGAGCTTATCTTTACATACGATGCCGTTACTTTCTGGCGCTGTTTTAATGAATCATCATAGGTAGACATAAGAAACTACCTACTAACTACTTCTTTTTTTATAATGAAAAACGTTGGTTCTGCTTGTGAAAGTTGTTCATTTAATCCATTAGAATTTATTCCATCAAGTAGAGAAAATGATATCGGCCAAGTGGCTGCCGCCAGAGTTGATGACCATACGGGCCCGTTTTATGGCATTTTCCATCACTCTTGCCAGAACTTCGGGCGCCAGGTTCTCGCATTCCTGGCGAATATTCTCCTTAAGGGCTTCAAGAGTCTGAGGCTTCTTGACGTAAACCCGCGACTTCAAAAACCCCCATAAAAAGAAGTCTGGAACGGTTAAATCGGGTGATCAGGCCGGCCAGTGCAAATCGCCAAAACGAGAGATTAAGCGACCCGGAAATGCTTCCTTCGGAATATCGGTTGTGGCTCGAGCAGTGTGCGCCGTTGCACCGTTCTGTTGGAAGCACATATTCTCCAGTCCCAATTCATCCAATTGAGGAAGAAGAAATTCGATAATCATGGCTCTGTAGCTTGCGCCGTCCACAGTCGTCGTTTGGCCCGCGGTGTTCTCAAAGAAAAATGTCTCGATGATTCCTCCAGCGTAAACAGCATACCACGCAGTAATTTTGAGCGGGTGGAAATAAGTATCATCGCTTATGATAATTTTCGATGAAAAATCGTTCTCCTCTCGTTGAGCGTAGGTTAGACGCGTTTGGCGGTCAACAGCTAACAGCTGATGCACTATCTGCACTTCGTAAGGGAACATTTTCAAATCTTTCACCAAAATTCTGCGTAGGGACCGCCGGCTAATGCCCAATTGCGTGGCACGTCGTCTGGTCGATATTCCGGGCTCCTCTTCGACATCTTGGGCAACAACAGCGATATTCTCAGCAGAACGGCTGCTCCGGGGCCGGCCAGCCTTGGCAACATATCGTGTTGTCCCAGTCTCTTCAAGACGAGTGGCTAAACGCCGCCGTGTTTGTCCAGTTGGTGTCGGACGGCCAAGAAATCTGCGAACACAACCGACGAATTGTTGCGCAAAAAATGGAAACAATTATCCGCGTCCTTGCGTAGTAAACCGATTTATGGCTTGTCGATTTGTATTCTGCGTTTGTTTACTTCACAAATGTCAAAACCGAATTGACATTTGGCTCCATTTGCAAAAGTTATAACGTTTTACAATGGAGTGATTACGCTTCTTTGACTTATTGCCACAGATATAATAAAACAAAGTTTGATTCAATACAAGGTGTGATATAAAAACAACCGAACTTTTAATTTAAATCATATAGAACACGTAGCGCCATCTATTAAATATTGGCAGTGTATAACCAATGAACGAAATATAACCAATGGCAGAAAGGCACAGTTTTCTTCTTTCGAAAGCAGCTAAGTTCATGCTAATCGTTTGACTGGTTACAAAATGACACTCTTTTTAATAGCAGCGGTTTTTGTAGTTATGTCCTAAAAACCAAAGAGCAAATATTTAATTTTGTTTTAAACTCGGTAAAAATTTTGCTGAGACTTACGTATTGTTAACCTAATGGAATCCGCACTTGCGGTACTCTCAAAATGGGCTTCTGGCTGCGTCTTAGGTGTGAACCCTACAAAAACAGAACTAGTGCTCTTTTCAAGGAAATACAACACTCCTAAATTGACTTTACCCAAACTTAACAATACTAGTCTTACTATCAGCGAATATGCAAAATATCTGGGAGTGATCCTGGACAAAAAGCTCAATTGGAACAAAAACACGGAAGAGCGTATTAAGAAGGCAAACATAGCACTCTTTGCGTGCACAAAAGCTATTGGAAGAAGGTGGGGTTTCTCTCCATCTATCGTTCATTGGTTATACACTGCAGTAGTTAGGCCCATTCTGCTATACGGAGTATGTGTATGGTGGCCAGCACTAGAAAAGGCTTCTACCCTTAAGCAAATGCATAAGGTGCAAAGGAGTGCTGAACTCTGTATCAGTGGAGCGCTACGTACCACACCGACGGACGCATTAAATGTACTGCTCCAACTGAACCCACTTGATCTCCTTGCGAGAGAGAGGGCAATAATCACAGCTCTCAGACTAAGGGAATCTTCAGCTTGGTACGGTAGTTCCTTCGGACACTCGAGGATTCTACTACTACAAGAAAACATAGCATCAAATACGGATTATTGCACAGCAAATATTAACTTCGTTAAAGAGTATGACGTCATAATACCCACAAGACTACAATGCGCCAACCTTCCTCACTGTGAAGAAAACGCTATCAATATCTTTACAGACGGGTCTAAGCTTGATGGTCGGGTAGGAGGAGGTGTATTTTCACCGGATCTGGGGATTAGAGAATCTTTTAGACTGCCTGATCATTGTAGCGTCTTTCAGGCGGAAATGCTAGCCATTCAGGAAGCTACGCATCTCCTACGGTCATACTCAAATACTCAAGAACATGTGTTTATCTTCTCGGACAGTCAGGCTGCCAAGAAAGCGCTGAACTCTTTCAGCTCCAACACTAAAACTACAACAGAGTGCCGGAAATCTCTTAACGAGATTGCAGAGCACTATGTTACATATCTCATCTGGGTGCCTGGTCATAAAAACATAGAGGGAAATGATGAATCAGATAAATTAGCAAGAGAGGGTACCATTGCTGATATCCTTCCAGGGAAGGCCACAGTAGGTATACCCATGGCTACATGTAAACTACAGATCTCAACAAAGATGTTCGGTATAGCCACCAATAGATGGTGCAACCTTGGCACGTGCAGAATCTCGAGACTCACCTGGCCAAAATATAATCTCAAAAGAACAATAACACTACTTCAGCACAAGAGAGATCAGATAGCTGTTATGGTGGGAGCCCTCACACCAATACTGTATTTTAGGGAGATATGCCACAAGGCTAGGATTGAACTCCTGGGACTACTGCAGAAGCTGCGGAAACGCCGAAGAGGAGGAGACAGTCGAGCACTTGCTATGTCATTGTCCGGCCCACAGTAGGAAGAGACTGACGTTATTAGGGCGCCCCTTTATGGACAACTTAATTGAGATATCAGAAAAAGAGATTAAATACATCTCGACGTTCTTGACACTGACAAAGCGGTTTCCTGAGTAGCTGCGGATGAAATAAGAACAAATATGGTATCACAAGGGGCTTATGCTGGCCTAAGTGACAATGTGGGGTTTAACCATGTTGGGCCATCCTAACCTAACCTAACCTAACCTAACCTACGTATTGTTAAAAACAATTTATGATGATGATTGTATGAGTCGTACTCAAGTTTACACGATTTAAAATCGGTCGTGATGATTTAAATGATCAATTTGAATTTTTTTTTTTTTTTTTGTTCGTTATAATTAACAGATGATTTAAAAGAAAAACAAAAATCATTTTGTATTGAAAATGACGGTACACTTCGCGATTATTTATGTGTCATCTGTCTATATATATTTTACTGATTGATATCTGTCATCTGTCTTTATATATATATATATATCAGTTTTACTTTTATTCGTTCAAATGTTCCAAAATTGAATAAACAACAAAGGATTGCATATGATTCTTTGATAAAAGCTGTGAACAATGGAACTGGTGGAATTTACTTCCTCGATGCTCCCGGAGGGACTGGAAAAACGTTCATAATTTCATTGCTTTTGGCGAGGATCAGATCGCAAAGTGAAGTTGCCCTAGCATTGGTTTCATCTGGAATAGCTGCGACTTTTTTAGAAGGCGGACGAACTGCACATTCTGCCTTGAAATTGCCACTAAACATGCAAGTCAACGAAGCACCAACTTGCAACATCGCCAAAAACAGCACAATGGCAAATATTCTCCAGATATACAAATTGATTGTTTGGGACGAATGCACGTTGGCCCACAAGCGCTCACTGGAGGCACTGGACAGAACGCTGAAAAATCTTCGTAACAACCAAAACATTTTTGGCGGAGCCATGATTCTGTTGTCCGGTGACTTTCGACAGATTCTTCCAGTTATTCCCCGATAAACTGTAGCTGACGAACTAAACGCTTGCTTAAAATCATCAAATTTGTGGCGGCATGTGGAGACACTCCAATTAACGACTAACATGCGAGTGTTTTTACAACAAGATCAAAATGGGAAAGTCGCAGTTGACACCTCGACCGGATTTATTAAATTACCCACAGGTTTCTGTCACTGTACC